>CAUYTI010066651.1:0-29109 GCA_963575145.1 Galago senegalensis | reverse complement strand
GAAGCCTTTGATATTCATCATCCTAAGTATCCTTAATACTGCCAGGGATCATGAGAAACTTCAGCTCTATAATCCTTAGAATGTCTATATAAAAATTTGAGCCTTGCAATAAGACTGGAAGCTTTGGCTTCCTGATTTTTATAATGCATGACAGTAAATAATATGAAAGAAGTACTATATTTATGTCTGTCTAAAAAAAAAGGTTTCCTTATTTTCCTTCACTTCCCTACTAAATAAAAGCCTATTAAGAGAAAGGATAAATTGTTTCTTCAGTTTTTCTCAAAGTTCAGGATGATACATCCTACACAGACTTAATGATTTTAAAATATGTATATCAATGACAAATCCAGATACAAATCAAAGTATAAATGGTAAGTGCTCTTATTCTGGAATTATATGAGTCATTATTACCAATTCTGTAATTTTAAAAACCCTATAGGACCATATCTCCATTGTTTATTTGAATGACCTTTGTATAAAACAAAACCCAAAATGTATTTTTATGGGCACATTCTCATCCTTAGCTATTACTTTTTAAACTTTTTCACCATATATATATATTTAACTCTCAATTTGTAAAATATATGACAGTAAATAATATGAAAAATAACCATATAACAATGAAATAATTATAACCATGTCTCCAAAGAGCATCTTTTTTATAATTTGGAAGCATTAGTAAAGGTCTTGCTATTTTTCTCAATCTTTTATCCAGGTAAGATTACATTTCCACTGTGAAGCCTTCCCTAACCTACTCTAGCCTAAACATACATTTTCACCTTCCCTAAGCATCAATCTTTCTAACTTTATGAATAATTTTACATGTCATATATATGGCCTCATAATCCTAGAATCATAGACATCATTCGTGTATATATAACATATTTCCTAGAATATCGTATATAATTATTTGGTGTTAGACTATGAATTCTAGTACACTGGTGATGGCCTGTCTTACTAACTGCTTCAAACCAGCTGCTAGAAAGTGAATGGCCTACAGTAATCACTCAAAAACTCTTTGGGTAAATAAATATTGAACACTTAACAAACAATAGGAGAATATAGAGAGAGTCAGAAAAGTTAACCAATGGACTTCCACAAAATTAATAAATAATTTTGTGAACTTCACCACACTAATCAACTCTCTCAATAAATGTCAATGTATTAAATTCACCACTGAAGAGGCACGGGCTAGCTTATAAGATTAAAAAGCACAAACCATTCATATACAGCTTTCAGGAGACTTACACCTAGCATTGAAGGACAAATCAAGATTGAGGATTAAGAAATGGAAAACAATATTTCAAGCAAGTAGAAATCAGCAGAAAAGAGGGGTTGAAATCTTATTTTCAGATCCTAGTGGATTTGAGCAACTAAAGTTAAGAAAGACAAAGATGGACACTTTACACTGATCAAAGGAACATTATAACAAGAAGACATTTCAATGTTAAATATTTATGTACCCAACTTAAAATGTTCCTAGTGTTAAGAAACAGTCCTTGATGGGTCTGAGTAATATGATATCCCATAACACCAAAATATCCAGGGACTTTTTCACCCTCCACAGAACTGGACAGATCCTCTAAACAGAAACTAAACAAAGATACAAAGGACTTAAACGTGACCCTAAGACAAATGGGACTAATAGACATATACAGAACAGAAGAAACCATCCCAAAGATAGAGAATATACATTTTTCCCATCAGCCCATAGAACATACTACAAAATAGATCACATCCTAGGATACAAATGGAACCTCAACAAAATTAAAAAATATAAATTATACTTTGTATCTTCTCAGACCAAAGACAATGAAAATGGAACTCAACTCCAAGAAAAATGTTCAATCCCAAACAAAAACTTGGAAATTAAACAACCTAATGCTGAATTGTAGCTGGGTTCAGGAAGATAAAAGAGGAAATTATTAAATTCCTCAAACATAACAGGAGAAGACACAAGTCTTCATAACAATAAAGACACAAATTACCAAAACCTGTGGGATATAGCAAAAGAACTCTTAAGAGTGAAACTTATTGCATTAGATGCCTACATTCAAAAAAAACAGAGAACAACAACAAACTCATGAACCATTTTATGGAATTGGAAAAAGAAGAATAGTCTAATCCCAAACCCAGCAGAAGAAAAGAAATAAGCAAAATTAGATCAGAGAGCAATGAAATTGAAAACAAAAGAATTCAAAAAATTAACAAAACAAAAAGTTGGTTTTTAGGAAAATAAAGTAAAATAGATAAACCTTTGGCCAGATTAACTAGAAACAGAAAAGTAAAATCTCTAATGACCTCATCAGAAACAATAAAGGGGAAATAACAAAAGGTGCCACAGAGATTGAAGAGATCATCTCTGAGTAGTACAAGAAACTCTATGCCCAGAAATTTGACAATGTGGAGGGAATCGATCAGTACCTGAAATCATATCTTCTCCCTAGACTTAACCAAGAAGAAATAAACCTTTTGAACAGACCCCTTTCAAGAACTGAGATCAAAGAAAAAATAGAAATCCTCCCACCAAAAAATCCCCTGGTCCAGATGGGGTCACACCAGAATTTTATAAAAAGAAGAACTTATACCTAGTTCTGCAGAAATTATTATTTAAAAAGTGAGAAAGAAGGAATCTTCCCCCAAGACCTTCTACAAAGTAAACATCACCCTGATAACAAAACCAGAAAAAGACCCAACTAAAAAGAACTTCAGACCAATTTCACTAGAGAATATAGATGCAAAAATTCTCAGAAAAATCTTAGCACAGAGATTATAGCTATACATTAAAAAAATTATTCATCACAATCAAGTGGGTTTCATCCCAGGGATGCAAGGCTGGTTTAACATATGCAAGTTCATAGACATAATTCATCATATCAACAGAAGCAAAAACAAAGACCATATGATCCTCTCAATAGATGTACAAAAGGCATTTGATAAAATTTAGCATCCTTTTCTAATTAGAACATTTAACAAGACAGGCACAGGTGGCACATTTCTTAATTGGATCAAGGCCATCTATGACAAACCCACAGCTAATATTATACTGCAGGGAGTAAAATTGAAATCTTTCCCACTTAGAACTGGAACCAGATAAGATTGTACTTCATTGCCTCTGCTATTCAACATAGTGCTGGAAGTTCAGGCCAATACAATCAGGCAAGAGAAGGAAATAAAGGACACCAAATGGGGGCAGAAGAGGTCAAACTCTTCCCCTTTGCAGATGATATGATCTTTTCTTTTTTCTTTTTTTTTTGCTTTTGAGTATCAACAAACCACAAGAGTTTAATTTAAGAGAATAATATATCTAATACAATTACAAAGAGTTGTGAATCACTGAGTAAATAATTAAACAAGAAAAAAACCTGATTTCTCCACATTTTCAAAATGAAAGCACTTCTTAGTAACCACATAATGAAAAATGCTCTAATGGGAACATACGTCATGGAATGTACATTACAGAAATAAATGTGAAGACTAGATAACAGCCTTTATTTTTTTTAGTCACATATACATAGATCATGAATACATTTATGCCTTTGTGGAATTCAATCTGTTGATTATTTGTACAAATTGGGAGTGCTTACATCCTACTAGTTAACAAAGTTTTCACCTCATTTACTTAATCACAGTTAAGACATTTGTGTTCTATACTTGATAGATTTGACTTGTACCCTTGCAATATACTCCATAGATGTGGTCTCACAATTAACCCTCCCTCTATCAAACCACCCCCATCCCTTTCCATCCGCTTCCCCTTCCCTCCTTCATCCTGAGCTATAGTTGTGATTCATCCAATGTACACAGTACTACTATGAAACAAATTTATAATCACTCACATTTTCATATGAAAGATGATATGATCTTATACTTAGAAAACCTTAAAGATTAGAAGGGCCTCATGGCTCATGCCTGTATCCCAGTGCTTGGCAGGATGAGGAGGGTGGATTGCCTGAACTCACAGGTTTGAGACCAGCCTGAGCCAAAGTGAGACCCTGTCTCTAAAAATAGCTGAGCATTGTGGCAGGTGCCTGTAGTCCAATCTATTTGGGAGGCTGAGCAAGTGGATCGATTGAACCCAAATGTTTGAGGTTGCTGTGAGCTAAGATGTAAGATGTCATGGCACTCTACTGAGGGTGACAACTGATCAAAAAATACAGCAATGTCTCTAGATTTAAAATCAATGTCCACAAATCAGTAGCCTTTGTGCCAACAACAGCCAAAATGAGAAGCTAATCAAGCACACAATCCCCTTCACAGAAGCTTCAAAAAAAATGAAATACCTAAGAATATTCATAAGAGTAGAAGGATCCCTACAAAGAGGATTATGGACCCCTTAGAAAAGAAATAGCAGAAGCTATGAACAAATAGAAGAACATACCATACTCATGGCTAGGAAGAATCAACATTGTCAAAATGTCTATACTTCCCAGAGCAATCTATAGATTCAGTGAAATCCCCGTTAAAGTATACCATCATACTTTCAAGATTTGGAAAAAATAATTCTTCACTTTCTATGGAGCCAGAAGAAACCCTGTATAGACAAGGCAATACTTAGTAATAAAAACAAAGCCCATGGTATCACCCTACCAGACTTTTGGCTATACTAAAAGGCCATAGTGATCAAAATAGCGTGGCATTCACACAAAAATAGAGACATTCACATTTGGAACCAAATAGAAAACTATGAGATGAAACTAACATCTTACAGCCACCTGATCTTTGACAAACTAAATAAGAACATACACTGGGGAAAAGAATCCATATTCAGTAAATGGTGTTGGAAGAACTGGATAACCACACATAAAAGTCTGAAACTGAACTCACACCTCTCACCACTTACAAAAATTGATTCAAGATGGAAAAAAGATTTAAATATAAGGCATGAAACCATAAAAATTATCAAAGAAAGTATGAGGAAAACACTTGAAGATAAAGAAGACTTCCATGGTAATTGCAACCACAACAATAAACAGATGGGACTTAATTAAACTTAATTAAATAAAGCTTCTGTACAGCTAAGGAAACAACTTTGACCGGGAAAAGATATTTGTATATGATGAATCAGACAAAATCTTGATAACTAATATATACAGAGAACTCAAGCTAATAAACAACAACAAAAAAAAGAGCCAACAATCCCATATATCACTGGGCAAGAGACAAGAATAAAAGAAGACAGATGAATGGCTAACAAATATACAAAAAAACTGCTCATTATCCCTAAGCATCAGAGAAATGCAAATCAAAACGACCCTGAGATATCACCTAACCCCAGTGAGAATGGCCCACATCACAGAGTCTGTTGGTATTGTGAGTTTGTGAATTATTTGAAGGTATTCAATTAACATTTAGAGTATAAAATCTCAGAATTACAATGCAAACTGCACCTGTACTAGGGAGAAAACACAAAGAACAGCCAATAGTAATTAAGAGACCTATAGTTTAAGACTGAAGGTTTAGGGGAAAACTCATTCTCCCTAAATTTAAACCAAATCACACTAACAGTTAATTGCTGAACATGTCTGGTCATGGAAACTACCAAAGGCCCATCAACCTATGAACAGATCGCCATGGAATACTACTCAGCCATTATAAAAGATGGAGATTTTACATAGTCTACATTTATCTGGATGGAGCTGAAAAACATTATGCTTAATAAAGCATCACAAGAATGGAAAAATAAATCTCCAATGTACTCAATAATAATCTGAAATCAATATATAAACAATTACATGTGCATATGAACAATAAAACACAAATATAGTCTGATAGAGGGGCCAGAAGGGGGAAGAAGAAGGGGAGAGAATGACTGGCAGAAGGAGGGAGGGCATGAAGCAGGATCTCAGCTATTGTGCACATTGTGAGGATGTATAACTTGCCCCTGGGTGAGGGGCTCTTTTACAACTGTAACTTTACCCTGGAAGTGTGAACATTGTAATCTAAAAATTTGCACCTCATATTAATTTGAAATAAAAAGTAAAATGAGGGGAAACTTCTTTTTTTAAGACATAAGAAAATAATCTCAGAAAGATGAAATAATTTGTCCATGGTCACATGATCTCTTGGGTGGAAAGTATCAGAGATAAATTTGTTATAAGTTTATGTTTCATTTAAAATTGAATTTTCTCTCTCTTTCCTCTAGCTTTTGCTCTCTTCCTCTCGTGCAGTACTGTCAGGTCTAACGGGGTCTTTCTTAACCAGTTTCACAAGAGAACTATCCTAACATTTGGAAGATCGCCCTTGCACACAGACAGGGCAGATTTCTTCCTCCCAAGGCTTTGATTTTTGTACTTCATTTTTCAGATATTGTGTTTTCTCAGTCTCTAATGGCTTCCATCCTCAGAAAAGAGACATGAGAAATCTTGGGGGAATTCTTAGTCTCTGGAAAGGCCCCTGAGGAGAAGCTTCGGGATTCTTTAAATAAAGAACCTGAGTTTTAAACAAAGATTATGCTTTTAGCTGAGCTACCATCCAACCTGGCTTCTGGATGGACATTTGTACTCCCAGCCCTTTTCTGTCCAGTTGTCAGTGCTCAGGTATGTATTGCAAGCAGAATGACAGAGAAGACAGTGAGAACACAGAGGTGACTGGGAATGTAGACCCAGGGCCAGACACTGAGCTCTCCATCTTAGCTTCTTGCTAAATCCCCACATCCTGTTAGCCAAGGAAGTAGTGGATGATCTCAGAATAGGAGCTGGTTGTAGTCCAAGCTTTGTCACAGTGTGTGACATCATAAAAAAGACATAATTATCACTTTGTTCAATCATGCTGCCATTCATCTCTTTTCTCATCATTGGCCTTCCAAATTAAAATTGTAATCTCTACCTTCCTAAACTTAAAATTGTATTGTTATAACTAAATATTAATGTGAATTTGACAGCATTTTGTAACAACCAAGCTCTGTACTTAGACTAAGTTATGATTGTCCTTGGGAATAATTTTGCAGACTGCCACCAACACAAATGCTGATAACAGTAAATAACTTTGTGTATAATTATTTGAGGAGTATACAAGTCAGAGCAGAGGGAGTAACAGTGTCAATGGGATCATTGCTCAGCTCACCACTTCTCTGTCTCTGTCATAAACTGTAGGATGACATTCCTTTATTTCAATTAATTAGAACTCAAGGAGGATCATGTGTCATGTAATCTAGTGAAGGAATTAGCTGACACTTCTCTGATTCATTGACCTGGTGGTGTCACTGAGAAGGGAATAGTAGCAATACTAAAATTTATTAGGCTTAATCTCTACTGCCTCTCACATCTTTGCTATCCCTTCATTCATACATTTTTTTCCACATTTATTGAACAAACTTTATTAGGCTCCAAATCTATGCCATGGTTGTGAGCTCTAGTGATGTAATAATTCTGACCCTGAGGTGCTTTCATGACTTGTTTTTTATCTTTCCTTTTCCTCTTCATGTTTTGCACCCTTTCGAAAATCTTACCCATATGCAGAATTTAATAGGCAAGAAATATATTTTGAAGGTAAGATCTTAGCTGAGATGGCATACCCTGGGATAAAATACTATAAATGCAAATTCTCAATAAGTAGACAGAATGACTCTTCCCTCTCTGGAGACCGAAGGGTGCAATAGATGACCTTAAAATATTTCTTGTATTTTCCAAACTCTCTGAAATGTCTCAGAGTAAAATGGATGGAAATAAGCTTCACTGGGGGTCTGCTGGCTGAGAAGACTCATTAATTTAAACTTCTGCTTGAATCTCTCCTTAACTGATGGGTTTATTATTATTACTTTTTAAGATTCTGATGCCCTTTTCTCTCTTAATCAATGAGCCCAAGCTCAGAACCTGTCCACCTCAAGGCCTAAGCTGTACACAGCAAGTTCTGTAAATCCTATGACACTCACTTTTTCCTTCACGGCCCACTTCCCTCCTCTCTAAGTCTCCTCTTTGGTTCTTCCTCTCTTATTGCTGTCCCTCTTTCTTTTTTTTTTTTCTTCTTTGCCTCTTGGAATCATAAAAGTACAAGGGCTTTCTTCTTATATTAATTGTTGTATTATTATTGTACTTGTATTTGAAGTGTGAGTGGCAAAACCTAGATAGGAAATTATGTTCTTTCCTCAGCCCTTCAAAGTGCCACAACTTTACTGAAAAAAAGAATGCTTTTTGAAAAATATCTTCAACTTTCTATCTTTCTTCCTTTAAAAAATCCTGATATTTTCACTGATCTGTAGGTTTTCCCTTGGAAGAACATTAAACAGAATGTAGACATATTTATTTATTTCTTCTACTCATTGATAATTTAACCTCTCATGATCCATTTCCTATTTGAAATATTCTCTGAAAAAAATGAATGATGACTTTACCACCATAAGTGCAACATCTTTTTGAAAATGATCTTACTTTATGTCTTTTTGCCTTCAACTGTGGTGATTTAATTTTTATTAACTACTATTTTCAGCCTATATCTTTATAACCTGTGTCTCTGATTCGCCATTCTCTGTCTTTTCCAATTTTAATATTATGTTCTGCCCTTTTAAATAGTTCAGTTTTGTGAACTATTTCCTGTCTCCTTTACACATTACTTCTAGTATTTTTCTCCATACTCATGACAGGTATCCTACAACCAAACTGAAGATCACGACGTATAATATCCTCCAGTCACTCTTCCCAGGAATTCCTTCTTACACCCACATTTGGCATACTCCAAACTGAACTTGATCCTTAAAACGTCTTTTCTCCTTATTGTTATTCATCTTGGCTAATCTAATGTTATTCATAAAATACAAATAGCTATCCAAAACTTGTCCAAAGTAAAAACTTCCTGGTTTTTGTTTTGTTTTGTTTTGTTTTTTAATTGTCTGATTCTTGTAGCAGCTACATGCTATGCAATAGTAGCAGGAAATGTGGTGTAAGGGCCAATAACATAGGCTTTCAAGTATATGGTGAGGGTTTGCATTTCATCTTCAACCCTCATTGCTCTATATCCTTTCCCAGGTCACTTTTCCTCTCTGTGTCAGTAAGTTCTCACCTGCACTATACTGGTAAGACTAGACTCTGTCTTGCAGAATTTGTATCAGAGTTTACTGATATAATACACGTTAGACATTTAGAAATATAACTGGTTCATAAGGTATTTAATAAATGTTACGTGTTTTAAGCTTGTTATGCTTGTGATAAACAACGTACTAGTCACTGATATACATAGAAAATAGGCAATTTTGCAATGTAATTGCATGAAAGTTCTGAAAACAGAGCAAAGGCAAACCCAGTTCAGATGTTACAGGAATGGAAACTGTATCAATCCAACTCCCTCATAGCTCAGTCTGTGTGCCCTCAGGTAGAGCTTCCTCGCTCTAAAGTAAAGATTAGAGGCACTTCCTTGTAAATTCAGGTTTCTTTTCTTTGCTCCTTGTGCTTCAGACCTGACACACATTTCTGCATCTCCATCTCTACATTTAGTCCTGACTTAGTCGTGCTGATATTGGAGACACACATTTCCCCTGGTGTTTCTCAGAACTAATCCCCAAATCTCCCTGTCTTGTAATTACTTGTTTTCTGAAGTCCTAGCTTCTTCTAAGATGTTCCTCAGCTCCAGGTTTCAGCTTCACCCACTACCATTTGTCTCCTAACCTGCCAAAAGCTATTATGTAGATTCAGGAGTGGTATTCCTCTGGTCCCATGTTACCAGTTCAAGGAATTCAATAAGAATTTACTAAACACTTCCTCTGATCTCCCCTGTAGGCTAAGCACTGTGAAATGAAACAAAATCTCCAAGTAAATACAAATACATGGGAAATCACACTATATACACCCAGTTCAAGTAGACAATCACACAAAATGCTGTGTACTGCCAATCCCCCATATACAGCGTAAATTCTGAATGTTCTAGTGACTGAATTGGGGGATTTTTCAGAGACGAGGAAATGAAAAAGTGCCATTTTTGGTGACCTTATTATACCTCTGAGAGGTTGACACAATAAGCTAACACAGCATTCATGACCTGCTGACACACAGCATTCATGACCTTTTGTAATCCACTGTAAAAGTCCCTTTCTTAGAATCTAGAAAAAGCAAATTGATCAGGGCCCCCAATTTTTCCCATGCAATCCACAGATCCTTGCTGACTCGAGGGTCCTGGAAAAATTAGGTGAGTAAGAATTCAGCCCTGTCATTCTTCAGGAATCTCCTTCTATATTACAGGATGATAAATCCAAGATTATAAAGCTATGATAGTCCTTTCTAACAGCAGCTTTCAAAAGGCCACTTTCTTCCTGACCGGCTTTCAAGGTTTGGAAGATCTCAATGGCTGGATCTCTATTCCCTTCTGCTCCATCTACTTGACAGTTATCTTGGGGAACCTTACCATTCTCCACGTCATCCGTACTGACGCCACCCTCCATGAACCCATGTACTATTTCTTGGCCATGCTGGCCCTCACAGACTTGGGACTTTGCCTTTCCACGCTGCCCACCGTGCTGGGCGTTTTCTGGTTTGATGCCAGAGAGATTGGCATCCCTGCCTGCTTCACTCAGCTCTTCTTCATCCATACCTTGTCTCTGCTGGAGTCATCCGTTCTATTGTCCATGTCCTTTGACCGCTATGTGGCCATTTGCAATCCCCTGCGTTACTCCACCGTCCTGACGCCGGCACGCATCGTCAAGATGGGGCTGGGCTCAGTGCTTCGGAGTGCTCTCCTTATCCTCCCCCTGCCATTTCTCCTTAAGCGCTTCCAGTACTGCCGCTCCCACGTGCTGGCCCATGCCTATTGTCTGCACCTAGAAATTATGAAGCTGGCCTGCTCTAGCATCATAGTCAATCACATCTACGGGCTCTTCGTTGTGGCCTGCACAGTGGGCGTGGACTCCCTGCTCATCTTCCTCTCGTACACCGTTATCCTTCGCACTGTGCTGAGTATCGCCTCCCGCCAAGAGCGACTCCGAGCCCTCAACACCTGCGTCTCCCACATCTGTGCTGTGCTGCTCTTCTACATCCCCATGATTGGTTTATCTCTTGTGCATCGCTTTGGCGAGCATCTGCCCCGCATTGTACACCTCCTCATGTCTTATGTGTATCTGCTGGCACCACCCCTCCTGAACCCCATTGTCTACAGCATCAAGACAAAGCAAATTCGCCAACGCATCATTAAGAAGTTGGAGTTGGTAAAGTCATTTAGGTGTTTTCGGCAGAGTTAAGTTAGAGGGAAGGGAAGAAGTTTGCACATAAAACCCACACATATTTTTGGTTGCAACTATGCTGTGGCAAAACAATAAACTGATGAGTATCAACGAGAAGGTAATCACCTGCACAGCATATGGGACCATGGCCCAGGGAGATGTAACGCCCACTCTGTTACTCAATTTCTCCAACTGCGGAATGAGCATGGAAATAATCATAATATCTTCCTTCCTCATTGGTATATTATGACAATTAAATAAAATAATTCATGTAAATCCCTAATGCAATAACTGACAAATATACAATCCTCAAAAAAAATAATTGTTATTAGTTGAGACAATCAAAAATAATTAATGTTTCATCTTTCAATCTTGTGGTCAGTAGAATTTGATAGTCAATGCTTTAAAGTTATATTTTAATTTATTTATTTTTATGTGACTATAGTATAATTTTCACTTATTTACAACATATTTGCACACATTCATGGCCATGCCCCAAGTAATACCTTTCTATAATGGTGCTTGCTAAGCCCATACTCACAAAATTAAGAAAAGGAACAGATGCCATGGGGGGTTTGAGGGAAGGTATCAAATTGAAATAATGCGAAAATATTCACAGATAATCCTCAATGAGGTAAGTAATAGAGATTGAGAGTTATCATCCATCATCTGAGTTACTAGACAAGAGTTCTGACTTCTTTCTTCACTATTATATACATCAAAGGGATAAAAGTGGCAGAAAAGTTGTGTTATTATGTGTATTTTCAGGATGTTCCTCTCATCTTTGTGTCTAGCAATATCAAACAAAAGCACACCTGTGCACACACACTAATGTTCTTCTTCCTGAGTGTGTTTTTGTGTTTCTGAGTGTATACCTGCTGTGCAATGCTTATTTATATCGGTACATATTTCCTAATGGGCCAGTTTGTGTAATTCATTGCTGTACATTAGCACATATGTCCAGATACATAAGGAGTGAACTATAACAATTTATATATTCATGGAGATAGATAGAGATAGAGATGTCTTACTCTAGGACTTTACTTGGGATCATGAGAAGAGGAGAGTTTTGGCTTTGAAATTTCTTCTCTTTACAGATATCTCAACCTGACTCCAGATACCAAAAGTGAAGTAATTAAAATAGAAACACAAAGATATTATAGTTCACCAATAAGAAGAAATAAATGTAATTATCAATACTGTAGGAAATTTGATTGCATGAAATTAATCAGTTTAGGGCGAGTATGATGGCTTACACCTGTAATCCTAGCACTCAGGGAGGCTGAGGTGGGTGGATTGCCCGAGCTGATAAGTTTGAGACGAGCCTGAGCCAGAGCCATACCTTGTGTCTAAAAAAAAAAAAAAAAAAAAAAAAAAAAAAAAAAATTAGTTAGCATTGTGGCAGGCACCTGTAGTCCCAGCTACTCGGGAGTCTGAGGCAAGATAATTGCATGAGCCCAAGAGTTTGAGGATGCTGTGAGCTGTGATGCCACGGCATTCTACCAAGGGTGACAAAATGAGACTCTGTCTCAAGAAAAGGAAATAATCAGTTTCAGAACTTTGGTTTTCCCTGTAAGAAAGTCACCCCTTAACACAACTTCTAAACCCCTAAATATAACATTTTTTATAACTTTACATAGGCATGTGTGAATATTAATATGAATACATACAAAGATACACATATATTTACACAATTGCGTGAATATTTCAAATACATGGATTCAGAGAAATATGCATCTGAATTGAATACCACATTTTGAGTACACACCCACACAATTGAACAAAAATGCTTATGTATTTATGTAAATGAAATCGAAGAGATTTTGTCCCAAATTATAAGCTTCCTATACCTATACTTCTGCTTAGCAAAGTGTTTCTATTATGTTGAATAAAGCCACCAGCTTTTGGCCAATGCACAAGCTGTCTATCTCACTGCACTGCCATTTTTGTTTATTTATTTTTATTTAATGCATATTTTACAATCTAACCCAGATACCTATTCTGGACCTCTTTGTGAAGAGCCAGTATGTCTCTGTCTTTGCCAGACTAAGCACCTCCCTCAAAAAAAAAAAAAAAAAAAAAAGAGAGAGAGAGACAGGGAAAGAAGGCAGATTCCACCGTAACTAGTTTTCTCTCTCACAATACTAGGTAATCAATTTGTCAGATCTTCACCAAGTGGGAACTAAGGATAGTGGGTTTAGGGGAACAAGGGTGGTCAGATATGAGATACTTGATTCTAGTGCCAGAGCTCTGATATGAGAGGAAGGCAAGAAAGGAAATCTCTAGCCATATGATCAAAGGCTCTGTGACCTCCTTCACCAGCTTGGTCAGCAAACAAATGCTGAGAGCCAGTTTCATGCTAGGCACTGTCCTAGCATCTATAAAATAAAGGGAGCTCATTGCCTACAAATTTCCTGGTGCATCTGGGAATATCAGATGTTAGAGGTCTAGGAGTGCTGGGTAAGTGAGAGTACCTGGCTTACACATTAAAATATTAATACATATTATTTACAAACATTTAAAATTAATTACTTTTATTTTCATTAAAATCATAAGTATAAGAATGTATGTGAAAAAATTTAAAAAAAAATTCACCGTTAAACTTTTGTGTATTTTCATCAAATATATCCCATTTCATAATAATTAACTTAATTTCATGTTTCAGTTCTTTTAGAGAGAGATAGAGAGAGGAAAGAGTCAGACAGATGACAAGAAGAGAGGAGAGAGAGAAATAGTAACATATTGGGGAGAAGGAAGAGAAGTAAAATTGTGTACAAGGTTTAACATACATGAGTTCCATAAGTTAATACCTGAAAGAATTAATGAATAAGTAAATGAGTACAGTGTTTTTCTAGCATATTTTCCTGAAGAATAGAGATTATTTATCTCCATTTCATGTGTCTCCCTACATTCTTTTCTCATGCTCATAACATCATTTATCATATGCAAAATATTACTTTGTTATAAAATATTTGTTCAAGAAATAAACAAATGTGTAAAAGGATGTATGGGTAAACAGATGGCATAGACATTAAAAGGTGATAAAGTCAAAATGAGGTGAGTAAGTTGGCCTCCAATAGAATATGACTGGTATCTTTATAAAAAGGATGAATTTTGACACTCAAAGAGAAAACAAGTGCACACCTACAGAGGAAAAAGCTTGTGAGGACATAGTGATATGGTGGCCATGTGTAAACTTTGGAGAGAGGCCTCAGGAGAAACCCATTCTGTCAAAAATCTAAACTTAGATTATTCTCACTTTCAAGATTTTGAAAACATAGGCTGGGCATGGTGGCTCACTCCTATAATCCCAGCACTTGGAAGGCTGAGGTGGGTGGATTGCCTGAGCTCCAGACCAGACCAACATGAAAAAGGGGGAGACCCCATCTCTAAAAACTAGTTGGGCATTGTGGCAGGTGCCTGTAGTCCCAGCTACTTAGGAGGCTGAGGCAAGAGAATCGCTTGAACCCAAGAGTTTGAGGTTGCTGTGAGCTATGATGCCACAGCATTCTATCAAAGGCAATAAAGTGAGTCTCCGTCCGCCCGCCCCCCCAGAAAAAGATTTTGAAAAAGTAAGTTTCTGCTATTACATTACCCAAGTTATGGTATTTTGTTCTGATAGCTCTAGAAAATTAATACAGGTAACTGGTTTGAAACAAATCCCAGGCTAAAAGTGAAGATATATATTAAATTGTAGATAGAAGAGAAAATTATGAAATCAGAGTTGAAAATAAATCACAAGGAGAAGGATATACAAAAATCGCTAAACCTTTGAGTCTGGCACAAATGTCAAAGTTTCTGATTCTGTCCTACAGAGGCGAGGCCTAGAAATGTGCATTTTAACAAGCATCACAAGAGATTCTGATCTAGGTCATCTGGGGACTGTGATTTGGAAAACACTGCCTTGTAACACTCAAATGTATATATATATACACACTTGACCAAATATCACTGGAATCTGCCCACAAACGGAAGCCTGCCACATTTCAAAGAGATCAGTCAGGACAATAAATTTAAATGACTTGTTATGAATGGTTGGGGGACTTGGGACATCCCTTCATAGAGTAGAACCTCTGTCAGTCGACCACACAAAGAACTTTAACAAAATACTGGTAAAGATATGGTGGTGATCAACACAAGGAACTAGGCCGACTGAACTGACGCACACATGTACTTTACCTCCTTGTACAGATTTTATTAGAGAATATTATGCAAAATCATACATAATTAAAATAAAAATTGACCAGTTTCTCTAATTAGTTCTTTGACATCTAGAAACAAAGGGCTGAGTTCTGAGCATATCAAGAAGTGAGAAAGGAGATGGAGTCCCCGAGTGCAAGCAGGGTAAGGAACATATAAGGTTATCTCAGACACAAAGTGTAACTATTGACACCATCACAGTATCTCTAAGATCCTGGTCTGGCATTCTTCCCTTTGCTGATGGCGGGGCTGGGGGGAAGAAAGAAAAGAAAACATTTAATTTAACAAGCCCTTTATAAATTCACCTCCGTTTATATATACCTAACATGCACACGATCACATCCAGTGTGCATAAACTGGAGTTTTGCTATATCACGCATAAAACATTCTCAACAACACACACTGAGCTTTCCAGATGTTGTGGGGTTTGTCCAAAACTTTCATCATATTCTTCAGCAATGACTGCAAGTGCACCGTGTCCTCTGGGCTTCCCCTCCAGGCATCTCACAACATCCCTCTCCTCTTTCTTTATCCCTAGGGTCTGAGGTAAAGAGGCCCAGGGAGCCAGGACTAGTAGGGAATTGATTAAAAAACCTTGAAAGGGTCTCAATGGGTATTTGCATAAAAATGATGGATTTAAACTCCTTTCCTCCACTCTCTCTATATTTCCCACAGCCTCCAGTTTTTAGCCTTGGTATGTGAAGAGTCAATATAGGAAGGCTATGTTTGGTGCTGAGCATGGAGACAAGAAGAGGCCCCAGAAGACTCATCCAGAGCTTTGGAGAGACAGGGGAGAGAAGGGACTTTGATCACAAGGTGCTTACTAAGATGGTAACTACTGAAGATCATACTGGCTTCATGGGCTCCCAGGTCTGATCTTAGCACTAGCGCAGAAAGCAGACAGCAGGTTTTCTCACATCCAATCACTCCCTGGGCTCCCTGCCTAGCGAGTTGGCTCCTTAATGGTAATAGCAGGAATATTGATGAAACCCAGAGTGGCAAGTAAGTTAGGTGGGCAAAATTGCAAGGCAAATGTGAGATGAGCTCAGTTATTAAGGGTTCAGAGTCTACCTGTAAGTCTCAAATACAGGTTAGTTGAATCAGGAGTTATTTCCAAAAAGAAAAGCAGTATGAAGAAATATCAAAAGTCTAGTTCCCACCTTATATGTGCTATAAGCTCAAGACATCTGTATAGGAATTAATCTGAATCTCTGGGAGGAAGGCTTTCCTGTAAAGTGTAATAAAAGGGCATTTCTCAGAATTATCACAGAATACAAACAATACAATCACAACAGTTATCGAACTTGTTTAAATCCCTCCAGAAAGTAGTCTCCAAGCAAGGTAGATTGGGACAGAAAGACATCCATTAAATCTATTCCTCCTCCCCACCTAACTCACCCTACTCAGGAAAACTGCTTTATTACTGGTCAGGAATGACAAATTCCTCACCAAACCTGATAATGGATACTCTGAAGATCTTTATTAAGCAGCACATACTGTTAAGCTCTCTCTGTCAAATAGACTAAAGGTGATTTTAGCCTGGCTTCACTATTCTGGATTTTCCTTTACTCTTCTCCAACCTGTTCTCGTCATTCTTTGTCTGATTCTTATTCTGCTGTACCTAATACAATGTGAAGCACAAATTATAATCTCAAAAATGGTTTGTCTTGAGTTTACAGCCAATAAATCGTGGGAATCAGTAGGAATCAGACTTCTTTTTTTTTTTTTTTTTGCAGTTTTTGGCAGGGGCTGGGTTTGAACCCACCACCTCTGGTATATGGGGCTGGCACCCTATTCCTGTAAGCCACGGGTGCCACCCAGGGAATCAGACTTTTGATATTTCTTCCTGTCATTCATCATTTAACCATCACCCGTTTCAGGTTGCCTTCATTTAAACAGTTGTCTAGATTTGTTAACTTTAATTTTTTCCAAATGTTTAGTATGTTCTTTGGAGCGCCAGAGATCTAAGCTTGAATTCCATTTCTAGCACTGAGCCGCTGTGTGACTTTAGGCACATGATCAAACTCTCGAAGCCTCTCTTTCCTCACTTGCAAATTGAGGGAATAAGACTAACTTGAAAAGTTTTTTTGCGAATCTAAATGTGATTATTTTTGCAATGTTCCTGAAACAGAGGCTGGCAAATAGTAGGTGTTCACAAGGAATTATGTATCTTTCTTCGCTTCTCTACTTCATTTGAATGTCAAAAACATTTTCTGCCTTAGGTTTTGTGAATTACATTGCTTACCACCATGTAGCCTGTCTATCTCTGATGGGTAAGTTCATCACAGATCTTCTTTGATGTGTAATGTGGCAACCACTAATCCTGGCTATGGTAGAAGTTGATTAGCACACGAGAGAGCCAATATGACCTTCAAAGGGACAGTGAGTTAATGACATTGGCTATTAACGTCACTGATATTCAGAGTGAGAGATAAAATGTCTATGTATTATGTTTATTATATATATTTCTTCAAGCAGCTTATTTATTAATTCAGCTAAAGATTCAGCACTGTTTTTGAGGGTCTATTCAGCTAGCTGCTACTAATTGTTGCTGAGTTATCATCTACTTTGGAAAAAAAATCTAACAGTTGTTTAGAGCCTAACAGTTAGAGAAAACTCAGATGTTGGTCAAGTACTATCTCCCTTACCTTAGACATGTTAATGACATTCTTGACGCTTCTGGTTCTTCATCCATAGCATGATGCTATCAAAAGAACATTTTTCACAGGCTTTATAAAAGGGATGAAACATATATCAAGTTGCTAATAACTAACTAAATAAAATTCAACTCTTACTCATACACATTGCTATATACCAGGGCATGTTCTAAGCAGTGGCTTTATAGAGATAAACAAAGCAAAGTGTCTACTCTTTTTGAGCTCAAATTCTACTAGTATTATTGAGAATGGAAATATTATTTTTCTGGACCTTAGAAAATCTAAATTGTCATATGAACCTCTGTGCAGAGGCTTGGCTTTCCTGAGCCTTCCTTCTTTATCTGTAGAAGAATGTGCCCTCCCAGCAACACTGCCCTGTGTTCTATGGACTCCCTTATACTTGGCCTTGGAATTGGGAATGTGGCTGCGTCTGGTAGTCTGAAGCCTCACCTGCTACGTAGGTCCACGACAGATGGATTCCTACACTTCCTGGGAATGCCATTTCCCCACTGACAGGAGGATCAGGGTTTTGCCCTCTTGCTGTAGCGGTCAGGAATAGCTTCACCGACAGTCATTCACACACCTGCAGATTCTCTCTGGAATTCTGAGACCTGAGCAGCAATTAAAACTATCTGGACAAGGTTAGTCTCCTACATCAGGAAACCAGAAGAGATGCTGTGTGAAGGGTAGGTCTATGTGTAAGAGTAGGGTTTTCATGTGCCTAGTGAGGTTAAACAAAAATGAAAAAGTGAAAGAAAGAAAATAAATAAAAGAATAACTATGATGTCAAGGTAAGATACAGGAAAGAAAAAGGTGAAAGAAAAGTTGCAACATTAGTGAGAGACCTGAAATAAAAGAGGCCTGTAAGGATTGTTTAATGAAAGATTTTTTTTTTGTTTGTTTGTTTATTTGTTTTGAGATAGAGTCTCACTCCATGCCCTGGGTAGACTTCAGTGATATCAGCATAGCTCATAGTAGCCTCAAACTCTTGGGCTCTACCAATCCTCTTGCCTCAGACTCTTGAGTAGCTAGGACTACAGGTGATTGCCACAATGCCTGGTTAGTTTTTCTATATTTAATAGAGACAGAGTCTCACTCTTGCTCAGGCTAGTCTGGCATTCTTGAGCTCAGATGAGCCCCCACATCGAGCAGAAAGGCCTATTTCTTAAGGGGTATGCAGAATATGGCCAACAAGAATAGTGAAGATGCTTTCACTCCTTAATCTGAAGGAGAAAAGAGAGTAATTACTTTAGCTCAAGGAGGTACCTTGCTATAGAAGGAAGGTCCCCAAGAGCAGTTGTGGCCTTCAGTGGTGGAACACAGATGGCCATTACCAACCCACAGTGCCATGGAGAAAGAACCTGGACTCTCTCTCCTCCCTTTTTGAGCCTTCTAAAAAGCCCAGAGGCCAAGATCTGGTTGATACAGAGGTCAGAACAGAGCAAAAAGCACAGCAGAGCTTGTGTGGCAGATCTGGCTCATTCATTTTGGCTCCTACAAAGTCACACAGCAGTCACTTCATAGCTCCGTGTCTGTGCTGCTTATTGAAACTTTGAGACTAAAAATATTTTCCTCACAAAGGTGTTGAGAAGCAGCCAGGCACCAGAGAGCAGCCACCTCTGGAAGGAGCTATGCAATTTTAGGTCTGTCTGATTCTAATCGTTTTTTTTCTTTAATTTCTGCCAGGTGTAATCACTAGCATTTCCTCAATTCATTTCAGAATTTGGGAGGGAATTCAACTCCCCCCGATTTCCACACACAATGACCCTGGGATCACTGGGAAACAGCAGCAGCATTTCCTCTACCTTCCTGCTGAGCGGCATCCCCGGGCTGGAGCACATGCACGTCTGGATCTCCATCCCACTATGCTTCATGTACCTGGTTTCCATCCTGGGCAACTGCACAATCCTTTTTATCATTAAAACAGAGCCCTCACTGCATGAGCCCATGTACCTCTTCCTGTCCATGCTGGCTCTGACTGACCTGGGTCTGTCCCTGTGCACCCTCCCTACAGTGCTGGGCATCTTTTGGGTTGGGACACGGGAAATCAGTCATGATGCCTGTTTTGCCCAGCTCTTTTTCATTCACTGTTTGTCCTTCCTAGAGTCCTCTGTGCTGCTGTCTATGGCCTTTGACCGCTTTGTAGCCATCTGCCGTCCCTTGCACTACGCTTCAATCCTCACCAACACTGCCATTGGCAGGATTGGCCTCGCCTCTCTGGGCCGTAGCGTAGTGCTTATTTTTCCATTGCCTTTTATGCTCAAAAGATTCCCCTACTGTGGCTCCCCAGTCCTCTCCCATTCCTACTGTCTCCACCAAGAAGTGATGAAATTGGCCTGTGCAGACATTGAGGCCAACAGCATCTATGGCATGTTTGTCATCGTTTCCACGGTGGGTGTAGACTCTCTCCTCATCCTCTTCTCTTACGCCCTGATCCTACGCACTGTGCTGTGCATTGCCTCCAGGACAGAGAGACTCAAAGCTCTTAACACCTGTGTTTCCCACGTTTGCGCTGTGCTCCTCTTCTACACGCCCATGATTGGCTTGTCTGTTATCCACCGCTTTGGACAGCAGATGCCCCACCTGGTGCAGGTGCTCATGGGTTTTGTGTATCTTCTTTTTCCACCCCTGATGAATCCCATTGTCTACAGTGTGAAGACAAAACAGATCCGAGATCGGGTGGCCCATGCCTTTTGTTACTAACTGGGTCTAACATTGGAGGCACTATCACTTTAAATGTGCCCACACTTGTTTATCCTTTGTAATATCTAATGAGCATGAAATAGAGAAGACATGTATTCATTTAGTGATAAACATATAGAAGGGTGAACAAGATATCAAGCCCTCACAGAACTCTCACTCTGGTCTGGCAAGGTGGAAGGGAGTAGCAACACAACACAGTGTGATGTGGTAAATTGTGTTATCAAAAAATGGCCATAGAGATCATTCTAATCTCACTTTCTCTTCCAGAAACTTGCTACTTCTCAAAGGTGGAGTCTATGTCTTCTCCCCTGGAAATTGAGGAGGACTTTGTAAATGTCTCCTAACTTGAATATTGTGGAAATGATCATGTGAGATTTTTAAGGCTTGGTCATAAAATCTGATAAGTTATTCAATGTTTCTCTCTCTCTTTCTCTCTCTTTTGTTCTCTCTCTCCTTTTCCCCAATTCTTTATCTTCCCCTACCCCTGTCTCTAATCTATCTCTACTCCTCTCTGTCTCACTCAACACTTAGGGAAGTGTTAAGTAGGCAGCAAAGTGGCTGGATTTAAGGTGGCTGCCAGCTTCAGAGTTATGTTAGGATTATCAAACTAAGTAGTCTGATATTTATCCACCCAACCATTTGTCAGTAACCAAAAACTTTCATTTAGTTCTAGTAGAAACTATACATGGTATGAGCAGTCACCCAAGGTTGGTCAAGGGTAGCCTTTTCAGCTTCCTATAAAATATCATAACTAATAACTCCTTGAGACAACTGAGCCATCCTTTTGTTACCACATCCAATTGCTTAAAGAAACAAGGTCTGGGTTGCTTATGATCCTCTACACTGCAGTGGTTCTCAACCTTCCTAACGCCATGGCCCTTTAATACCATTCCTGTGGGTCACAACCCACAGGTTGAGAACAGCTGTTCTACAGTTTGTGTCAATATCCTGAGTTCAATTCCTTGCCTTTCTTCAATGAACAAATCAAAAGGCTTATACAAATACAGGGGCCCAAGGTAGGGAGAGTCATTAAATTTTTAAAAGCTAAGATAGCTTTGTGGTTTTCTCTGATCCAAATACATAGTTATTTTTCTTCCCCTTTAAAGACTTTTTGGAGGGGTTTTGCTGTTAGCCTAAAATTGGAAATCTAAATCTAACAAAATCTGACAATATCCAAGAATCTTCACAACTGCTTGTGGATGGTATGGACAGCTATTCAATTTACATCCCCTCTCCAATCTGAAAGGAGATTGCAAATTTCAGGTTAATGAGGCATGTGCAACCTCCCTTCCCTTCATGGATACGAACCCACTTTTAACTTTTTATGTAGTCTTCTTGGCCAAGAGGAGCTCCAGTCAGTCAGTGGGAGGTATTATATTTCCCACCTTTTGGCCAGGATTTACCAGAGGCAGCATTAATGGCCAAACTTTTATTTTGTTCCACTATTGCTAAGGTGGTATGGCTACCTGCCCCAGTTCTGTCTTGTCCCCTGGAGGGAACCCAAAGTACTTAACGTCAAAAGACTTACGACCAATTAAATATTCTATGCCAAATGGGTATGCAGGTAGACAGGAATTTCTCAAGCTTTAAAACCTATTAAGCAACATAAGAGTAAAAAAAAAATTGCAAAAGCAAGTTTAGAAAACGAACTTATATATAAGCCTTAAACTACTGTCAGACTCATAAGAATTCACTATACAAAACATAAACATTTGTTAAAACCATGCAAACTCAGGATTTAGAGGCCCTTGTATCAGAATAAATAAATAAATAACATTCTAAATCAAAAGGTTGTGGTTCCTGCCTTGTTCCAACAGTGACAGTAAAATGGAAGCTTATAGGTAGCTAAACATCCAAATTATCTAGATTTTGTGGACATCTGTTAAAAACAGTTATTTGATCAAAATAGAATCACAGGCTATTGTAAAATGATGGTAATTTGCTTACTCAAGAGTGACGATTAGAAGACATTAAAGGTAATACAGTAAAAAAAATAATAATAATTTCTTTGAAGTTCAATTTTCCCAAGAAATCAAAAGCTAATGAGGACAATATAAGAATTATCTTGATAAAACATAAAATTTTTGTGGTTTAGGCCAGTTATCAAAATGTAAAGAAAAAACTTGTCATTAGTTCAGTTGTTTTTATGGGCAATCCATTTCTGCAACTGGGAAATCATTCCTCATGAAAAGGGAGGTATCAGAACTTACCAGTCATATGAAGACTATGTCTAGGGTCCTGAGTGAGCATTAAATTATAAAGGAAAACAGTATGAAGTTTCAAAAGAAGTAGATTATAGAAAACCTCCTGCAATTTTATTACATTTATATCATTTACATTCCCTAAATTTATTTTAGCAGCTTAATTAACTTTTTTAGCCTGTGAACATTGATTACTGAACCAATGTAATTAATTGTGCCCTCAACGAAGTCATTTTATGTCTAAAAGAGAAGAGCATTTTTTCATGTTTTTTAGCCATGTATCTGTCTTCTTTTTTTTAATTTAGAACAAGATTAAATTCCTGTTTATTTGAGGTGCACAAACTGTCTATGTATATATTATTTTTTTAATTTTATTAAGTCAAATACACATAGATCATGAATACATTCATGCATATGTGGGGTGTGGGGTACAATGTGCTGATTTTTTTCTTTTTTTTGTACAATCTGACCTGGTTACTTAGATTTAAATCTTTTATCCATCTTGAATCAATTTTTGTAAGTGGTGAGAGGTGTGGGTTCAATTTCAGTCTTTTATATGTGGTTTTCCAGTTCTCCCAACACCGTTTATTGAATAAGGATTCTTTTCTCCAGTGTATGTTCTTGTTTGATTTATCAAAAATCTGGTGGCTGTAAGAGGTTAGTTTCATCTCATCATTTTGTATTCAGTTCCAAATGTCAATGTCTCTATTTTTGTACCAATATCATGCTGTTTTGATCACTATGGCCTTGTAGTGTAGCTGAAGGTCTGGTAGGGTTATACTGCTAGTTTTATTTTTCTTACTAAGAATTGCCTTGGCTCTCTGGTGTTTCTTCTATTCCATACAAAACAAAAAATCATTTTTTACAAATTTTGAAAATGTGATGATGGTATGTTAATGGAGATTTCATTGAATCTGTAGGTTGCTTTGGGAAGTATAGACATTTTGACAATGTTGATTCTTCCCAGCCATGAGCATGGTATGTTATTCCATTTGTTTATATCTTCTGCTACTTATTTTCTTAGGGTTTCATAATTTTCTTTGTAAATGTCCTTCACCTCTTTTGTTAGGTATATTTCTAGGTATTTCATTTATTTTGAAGCTGCTGTGAAGGGAATTATGTCCTTGATTAGCTTCTCATCTTGGCTATTATTGGCATACCAAGGAAACTGATTTGTGGACACTGATTTTATATCCTGAGACATTGCTATATTTTTTGATCACTTCCAGGAATCTTGTGGTTGAGTCTTTCAGGTGTGCCAAATATAAGATCATATCATCAGCAAAGAGGGAGAGTTGTACTCCTCTGCCTCCATTTGGATGCCCTTTATTGCCATCTCTTGCCTGATTATATTGACTTGAACTTCTAGCACTATTTTAAATAGTAGTTGTTATAGAGGACAAGCTTGTCTGTTTCCAGTTCTCAATGGAAAAGCTTTCAGTTTTACTCCATTCAGGGTAATATTTTTGGAAGGAAGTATGGAGAATCCTCCAAGAATTCAAATTGGTCAAAATATCCTCATAAACCTTTGACCATAAATCTATGAACTCCCATTTTATCCTGCAATCCCATTACTAGGCATCTACCCAGAAGAAAAAAAAATATTTTATCATAAGAACATTTGCACTAGACTGTTTATTTCAGCTCAATGTACAATCACCAAAATGTGGAAACAGCCTAAATGCCCACCACCCCAGGAATGGATTAACGAGTTATGGTATATATATACCATGGAATACTGTTCAGTAACTAAAAAAGATGGAGACTTTGTATCTTTTGTTTTATCCTGGATGAAGGGTGAAGGTGGAACACATTCTTGTTAGTAAAGCATCACAAGAATGGAGAAACAAGAATTCAATGTACTCAATTCTAATATGAAGGTAGTAGATTAGCTAATATGGGGAGGGTGGGAAATGAGCAAGCGGGGAGAAAGAGAGGGAAGGAGGGAAGGTGAAGGGAGATCACAGTGTATGGCACACCTCTTGGGGGCAAGATACAATTATGAGAGGGACTTTATCTGATTTTTTTTTTTTTGGCAGTTTTTGGCCAGGGCTCGGTTTGCTCCCACCGCCTCCAGCATGTGGGGCCAGGGCTGCCCAAGAGGGACTTTATCTAACAAATGCAACCAATTAGTGTAACCTAATTCTTTGTACCCTCAATGAATCACAATAAAAAATATTAAATTAAAAAAATTAATATATAAACATTCAAAGAAAAAATTGGGAGAAAAGAGAAGTAAATTAATTTTAAAACATAGAATGAGAAAAAACTCAATTAAATAGATTTAATTATTACCTTTAAATTTTAAAAAATCTTCCAAAATAACAAATATAACCATTTTACTAAGATTTGGCATTCTGAATAATGTAACATCTCTAAGTTATATAAATACTTTAGAGTTTAGAAGTTTAGAAGTTCTCTGTAAGCTCACTAGTGGATAATAAAATAAATTTTAGCACCTACTTAAAAGTGTTAACTAATTTGATCTTTCTAAAATGGCAATATCCCAAAGAAAAAAATTGTTGATATGATATCATCTGACTATAAACTGAGAAACCTCAAACATCAATCCTTAGCTTCTCAAATAATGGCACAAAGTCAAAACATTATTTATGCAAGGATCAAGATAGAGCTATTATGAAAATAATCTAACTTGTCTCAAAAAGTGTTTCTACTTAAGTGCAAATTCAATTACGTGTAATACTTCCAAAGAATGTTTTGAGATTCCCTTTGAAGACTAAGAATATTTTCCTCACTTTGGAGTAAATTTCTGTACAAAGATTAACAGCTGAAGGATTCTTCTTAAATTTTTTTCAGGCAAAGGTCTTTGCTATAGGAACACAGTGTATACATAACATACTAGCAGTACTCAGAAGGAGAAACAGATTATGGGCATATCTTTCCATAGACAATAAAATTGATGGAAGAAATTGTATCTGCAACAAGGATTAAGAGACAAAACCAAAATATCCTCATAGACTTTTGATCACAAGCTTCTGTTTGTGCTATTGTTTACTTAGGGCTTTATTTATTCTAATTTACTTACTCTTTAAAATCAGGTTGTTAATTAAGGAGTACTAAATTGACAAGAACTTGAAAAGCATTTGGTCTTATTTATTTGATTTATGAGAGCTCTTTTTATTTAGAAGCCAATTTTGATGCCATGTTGACATATGTCAAACAGGTGTAAACACATACATGCAACCTTGTATTCAAAGTTTCAATACCTTGTATTTCAGAACTCTAGCCGTGAGATCCTCTGATGTTCCACGCAAATAAATCTATCTGTCTACATTGTTTTCCATTCCTCTTTCCCTGCCCAACAACCCGTGTCCCTGGATATCAGCCCTGTTGCCTTCATGGGTGGAAATGTCTTCTGTCTCTAGACCTTAGGACAGAGATGTCCTAAGAGATGTCTCCCAGATCTGAGGATGGAAGTGTCTTTTAACCTTTCAGATATTAGACTATGCCACAAAAGAAAGTACCATTAGGGGTGCCTTTCAACCTCTAGACCTTGCACTGCCAATATAAAACCAACAAAAGCAAATTTAAAATAGGCTAAAAGAAAATAGAGATGAAGGCCTTAACAGACTCCACATTTACACACCACATACAAATACAGATAAACACTCAATATAAAGAAAAACGCAAGAGTTTTCAAAAAAATGAATTGTAGTTTCACCTAATAGGCACAAGAGTACCAGATCAAAACAGATTATTTTTCACTGATTGGGGGCTTATTCAACACAAAATGGGTCATTTTGAAGTTATTTAAGTGAAATTGAAGAAAAACAGATTCTAAGCAAAGCAATTATTCTATGAAAAATCCAATCCTTTTGTAACTCATTGGCAGGCCAAGGGTTATACAAGACAAAGCTTAAATCATACCTGCAGGTTATCAATTTATTATATGTTGAATATATGTATGTCTGGTGATTTGTCTCTAATTCTTATCTTAATTTAAAACATTCCAAGCCTTTATACAAAGCTTTGTCTCTTTAACCAATTATAAATTTTAAAAAATGTTTAAACCCATTTATAACCTGTAATGTCCTGCTTTGAGATGTCCTGCCTTTGGGGGCCAAACCAATGTAAGTCTTCATGTATTAATTTAGAACTTTACATATAATACCTATCTCCCTTGTCAATGACAAAGAAGCAATATTCTGTAAAATAATTTAAAGAGGTTTATTCTGAGCCAAATTTGAGGACCATGTCCCAGAGGCATGCCCAAGCAGCCTCAAGCAAGTGGACTCATGTTGGCACCCAACCAGGTTTATCTGCCCACTGCCCAAGAGGAAGCCAAAGCCCAGAGACAGTAGGATTCACAACAGAGAAAGAGTTTATTCCATATACTCCTAAGTGGGGAGACTGGGAGTATTTCTCAAATTTTCCTTCCTGAGAATTGGGAAGATAGGGTTTTTAAAGACAGTTTGATGGGCAGAAGATTTGACGATATATTTCTGCTAATTGGCCAATTTCAGAGAACAGACCTTCAGTACTTTGGTATGGGCCGCTGTCTGGGAGGGTCAGCCCATTCACTAGAATGCAGGTCTTTGGGTGGGCAGGTCTCAGGCCAATTAAGTCAGTTCTGTAGTCTGGGTTGGTCAGTCAATACACTAGAATGTAGGACCTGGAAGAGATCTCAAAAGCTACCTCTAGGTTTCAAACTGGTGATGTTATCTGTGGAGAACAGTTAAGAATTTTTCTAACTACCAGCTTTCCCCCCTACATTAGCAATTACAGAGAATCAAACAAGGAGACTATAACTGATTGTTATCAAGTGAATGAGAGAAGAGTGGCCGATTAGTATCATTATTTTACCTACGCCTGCTCCTTTGCAGAGTCTTAGGGTCTTTGCCCTAGTTCTTGCCATGCCCAGCTTCATCAATTAATAAGGACAGTTTCAATTTTATAGGAGGCTTTATATCTTGAAAAGTTTTAGGGCTGAAACAAATCAAACATATTTAACCCCCAAATAAATTTCTTTGACATATTTTGAGATGGCTACTAGCAAACAGAATTAATGCTGCAGAGCTGTCATCGGTGGAGGTTGCAGGGTGAAGGAGAGGGGAGGCAGATAAATTTACACCTGGGGAGAATCTCCCTAATGCAGCCATGCCCTCTTTATTCAATCAGGAAAAACCGAGTCTGACACATTTAAAGAGCTGAACAGAAACATCTACCAACTCTTCTCCCATAAAGCCATCTCCTTAAGGATGATCTGCATAACAGGGCACCCTTTGCTAGTCAGATTTCCATTCTCTCTCTTAATCTGTCCAATAAAAATTTGCTTAGTATTTATGCAAGCCACTCACCCATTTCTGTTAAAAAAAAAAAAAAAAAAAAAAAGAACCTCTGTGTCTCTCTCACTGAGGAGTTAAGTTTGGAGAGACAATGTATAACTTGTGTAACTCATCTCCCAGGCTCAGTTCTTTCTTTGGCGTAATGATTTTTGAGGGTTCTGAGATTTTTATGTTTCCTTTACAGTTGCATGATAGATGTTAAGGAGCTTGCACATTTTATGAAGGCAAAGTGTGAATTATTGGTGTAAAATAGAAGATTTTGCTTCTTCAAGGATCACTCTCACTCCTGGGTCTTAAAAAAGGAAAGACTCAGAACAAGACTGTAGGGTAAAGAAAAATTAGAACACACTACAGTAATTCCAGTGAGAGATAATGTTATAGATTAGAGGTGGGATGGAAATAGAACTGGACAAATCAGGAAGACATTTAGAAAGTAACATTGATACAATGTTTTCAGTGACTGGCTAAAGACCATTATGAAAAAGAATAAGCCTAGAAATCTGACTTTCAGTGGTGGTGAGGATGAGATAATAAAGGAAGTGGACTCTGACCACCTGTCTGAGCCTTGAGCCAAAACAAGTCAGCTTACAATGCTGAACAAAAACTTTGAAAATTGTTAACTCCCAACTTCAATTGAAAGTAGTTCTGCTTCTTTTAGCAGGACTTGGCACTGGAACAGGTTCCACATGACCCAGTTGAAGCCAAAACAAACTGGTTACTGCCAAGACAAAGACCAAAATGGACGCTCATAGACCTTTTCCTTCATTTTAATGATAAAAACCATGCCCAAACATGTTACAACTCTATGCCCAAGGGTGGAGATTCACCATGCCCCTGAGCTGTGTGATGTACATTACTACAAAGAGGCATCATCACCAGATGGGCACCTGCCACCGAAA
>CAUYTI010066649.1:0-26927 GCA_963575145.1 Galago senegalensis | reverse complement strand
AAATATTTTCATCAAACTGGCTAACACAGCCTTCATGGCATTTTCTTAGTGATTGTGTTAAGACATTTATATTCTACACCTAATAAATGTCACATGTACCCTTATAAGATGCACTATAGATGTAGTCCCACCAATTACCCTCCCTCCACTCATGCTCCCCCCCGCCCTTCCCCTCCCTCTCCCCTTTCCCTATATTCCTGGGCTATACTCAGTAATGTGTTTTACATGACATTTCATGATTAGTAAACAGAAGAGTGCAAATTCAAACTAGATTGTCTTATTCTGATCTAACATCCTTTGAGGGCTAATTTTTATTTTTAATGGCATATAAGAAGACTTAAAAAGCTCTATTTTTAGTGCACATTGCTTTGTTTTTGTATTACATATTGCAGTCAATATGTAATACAAAACAGTCAATGTATGATGTCTGCGGTGAAAGTACTCCTTTAATCTTTAACTATACGTTTGTATTTACAGAACTGTGTCTGTTCTGATAAGGGACATTTTATCAGCACAATAACACTCTCTCTGTCAGTATGCTTTGCTTGTGAAGGTTTTAGCTGCACTTTATCTTTCCCATAGACATGTGGTTCTCATAAAAATAAACTATTCTCAACATAAATAAAGTGTCAGGGAGTTTGCTGTTTCTTTTGTCCCCTCTAACTGTGTCAGGTGTTTCAGTAACAAAACGTAAAAAACTTGGACAATTTTAGTCTAGTCCTCTTGATCTGAGGAATTGCTTTTTATTTCAACAGAGAAACTGTGCGCACCTGCTCACATAGTACCCACCTCAGGCAATGACAAAACAGCTCCCTGGTGAGGAAAATTGCAGAGAACACTCATCCTACTTAAGTAAGAAATCACAGCAAATGAGCACCCCCCAAAGCCACCCTCAAAAGTCTCACCCACAGACATTCATGCATTCGTTGCACAAAGATGTTCAACTACTTTTTAAATTAATCTGGCAAGAACATTATGTTTTTGGAAAAGTGATTCCAGGAAGAACCTTAGTAATGTTGACTAGCAGTTATGGAATACAACTTTGACAATTAGTGAAAGGGCGATTCATCAGGATTGGTATAACTTGTTGGCAATTCACCAACCGACGTTCATGAAAGTTTGTGAGTATTGTTCTAAGACATTTTGGGGCATGGATTTCATTATTAGCAAGTTTTCAGTCACCTTCTAGTATACACTAAATAAATTAATTTCCTAAAGAAAACAGGATATTATCTTACCTTATTGATAACTCCTAAAATAACTTTTTTAATGATGGAGAATGATAGTTACTTCTAAGTTGGTATTCACTTTGCTCTATGTTATTTTCCTCCCTTAAGTTGGAAATAAGGTCACCATTTCAGTTATGTCTTTTCCTGAATGTCAAACTCAGTGAAGGGAGTGACTCTATCCCACCTGAGTATCACATTGCCTGTTTCAGTGTACATGGTAAATAAATATAAAATAAACGAATGAAAGACTATAATTAAGTTAATATAATAATCATTAATTAATGCAATTCTTCTCTTGGAAAAAAATCAGGGAATGTTGCAGACCTTGCAAACTATTTCTTCATATAATTTGGAATATATGTTTAAATTTTTTTATAAAAACTTATATAAAATTTTTAGGGTGTTTTTCTAATATAGTAATTGAAAATTAATGATTACATTTTAAACTTACCTGTTGTAAAACTATATTTTCTTGAATATTTATATTCTTAATTCATATAGAAAATGTTTCTAAAGTATAAAATAGCATAAGGTATCATTAATCTATTTTAGTGCAAATAAAATTCATATTCCATTTCTATAGAATCAAGAAGATATTAATCAATATGGTGCCCTTTCTGGGTTTATGTTAGTTATGTTATGTGGGTTCCAATTTGGTAATAGCTCATTGAGAGATACTTAGGTTGAGATCTTGGGGTCTTACTCTTTATGAAACACTTGAATATTTAAGAGTTTTTCTTGCAAAGTGTCTTCCTGTGTCTTACATAAAGATTTTTCTCTATAGTACTCTTAATGCTAACTTTAATGGCAGCTTTTAAACACATTTCTTTATCTGGGTCTTTAGTTGCCCCTATGCAAGATAACTTCAATTTTAAGATGTAAGCATTAAGATAGCTAAAATCTTTGTCCACTCAATGACAAAAATCAAGGCTGTCTCTTGTCAGTTAAATCCAGGTAGGTACTCTTTACAAGACTCTTCCTGGAAATAAGTTGCTTTAGTATAAAAGTTGTTTGACATTGAGGTGTTTCAGATCATAAAATTAATTATTTGAGCACTTTTTATAAATTGCTATAAGCTGTCAACAGAAAATGCCTCTTCTTTAAAGCGTTCAAGCATGTGTACATAGGGGAGTGTGGAGAAAGGCAATTTTCACCTGGATGTGCTGTTAAACTATTGATTCTGATTCAGAAGGTCTAGGAGTCTCAAGTGTTGTTGATGCTACTATTCTTCAGCAAAGTTTTACAGCATCTTGAAGCGAAATGTTAAAACAAAATACGTTTCTTTGTAATTCTTACCTTAATTTGTTGTTATAATTTGAATGTTTGTCCTCTCCAAAATACATGTTCAAATTTAATTTTCAATCTTAAGGTATTTGAAGGCGAACCTTTCAAGAGGAGATTAGGCCATGGGGCCTCCGATTTCATAGATAAAGTTAATACTTTCATCCAAGGGCTTGGTGGATGGGATTTCTCCTGTGGCTCTTCTGCCACATGAAACAGTGCTTGCTATTCCACTCCCAAGGATACAGCCTTCTAAGCACCATCCCAGGTATAAAGATTGGGCCCTCGCCAGACACCATACCTCTGATACTTTCATAGTGGATTTCCTAGCCTCCAAAACTGTGAGCTAATATGTTTCTCTTCGTGATAAGTTATCCGATTTGTGGTATTCTTTTATAGCAGCACAAATGAACTAAAACATTTGATCGTAATTTGTTGAGCTCACCCCCCCACTGCATATCTCCACAAATATCTTCTCTTCCCACCTGATCAGTCGCCATAATTACCCAATCTCAAACAAAAGGTTGACAGGTTCAAAACCTTTAGTTGCATAGTTAGATACAATGACCGATAAAGGACAGCACAACAATGTGACTATAAGCTCATTTAATTTTCAACTACTGAAAAATGATTTCTATCCTAATAATTTTCCAAAATTGGTCTTTTTAAAATAATATATTTACCCTGAAGTGTAAAATTCAAAAGATGCTTTCATACTTAAAGTGCTAGTTTTTTTTTTCTTCTGATATCCATATGTAACATATTCAGAGCTTCCCTTTTGAGACTGCCTTGGTCTCTTGTATTCAACTAAGTGCTATTTCTCCTCCTGACTTTCTTTTTTTTTTTATTTCAAAGTATAATCAAGGTACAAATATTTTCAGTTTCATGAATCATGTGTATAATGCTTGAGTCATGGTTATATGTGTGTCCATCATCCACATGGTGTTCACTGTACCCATTAGGTAGGTTTTCACCCACTTCCCCCTTACCCCTCTACCCTGCTTGATTTCTGTTAAGTTTTAATTCTCTCTCAACACATATGTGCTCTTCAGTTCAAATCTAATAGTGAGTATTTGTTTTTTCATTCTTTAGATACTTCACTTAGGAACAGGGTCTCCAGTTCCATCCAAATTGTGGCAAAAGCATCAGTCATCCTTCTTCATGGTTGAGTGGTATTCCCTGGTGTAAGGCAGAAAAACAATGTTTGGGGTTTCTCACCGATGGTCTTGCTGGAAGGTGCCTTGTGTTCCTAGATATCCACAGCTGTGCACAGTGAAGTCATGCTTAGGTAACTGCTGTTTGGCATATTGCCACTTTTGTTCTCCTGGGTATAAAAGTGCAGAGGACTTTCTCCCCTGTGCAGATTGTGGATTGCATATTGCCACCAGGAGCTGGCAAAGACCTCCCAAGTAACTTAGCTCACCAGCCACTTGTGAGCTAAATAAAGTGAAGTGGCTGGTGAGCTCAGTTACTCCGTGCCTGAGTTTCTCTCCAATCTGGCAGAATTTGAACACTGACATGACACATATCATATATCACATTGTTAATCCACTCATGAATTAATGGACACTTGCATTGATTCCAGATCCTTGCAACTGTGAATTGTGCTGAAATAAACATGCTAGTAAAAGTGTTATTTTGATAAAACATCTTCTTTTCCTTTGGGTAAATACTCAGTAGAGGGATTGCTGTATTGAATAGTAGGGCTACTTTTAAGTCTTTAAAGTATCTTCATGCTGTTTTCCATAGAAGTTATACTAATTTGTAGTCCTGCCAACAGGGTAGAACTGTTCCTTTCTCTGTGCATCTGCAGTAACATTTATTATTTTTCAAATTTTTAGTAAAACACATTCTAGTTGGGGTAAAATGATGTCTCACAGTAGCTTTAATTTGTGTTTCCCTTATGATCAGTAATGTTAAGCATTTTTCATGTTTCTTGGCCATCTGCTGATCTTCTTTTGAAAAGCTTCTATTCAGTTCTTTTGCCTATGTTTTAATGGGTTGTTGGCTTTTTTTCTCATGAGTTTTTGTAGGTTCTGGTTATTAGTTCTTTATCATATGTATAGCTTGTGAATATTTTCTCCTATTCTTTAGGTTGTCTATTTGCTCTGCTGGTTATTTTTTTGGATGTATTGAAGCTTTTCTGACAGTTACTTCTCATTGGTTGTCAGGGGAATTCTAAAATGGTCATTGACTATAAACTCTTGCTCAGAGAATGATGATTATTTTATGAATTCATCTATCTTTTATATCCTGATTATTTTCAAATACTATGCACAAAACATCCAAACCTAAATTATTTGCCTTACTTCCCAACCCTCACCAAACTACTTCTCTTATATTTATTTTTCAAATAATTTCAGCACAATTTTCCTGATTTGCATTGTTCCCAATGATATATCCTCTTTTTAATCGTGTATCCCATTCTATCAATATCCCCTTCTAAATATCTCAGAAAGCATTTCCACAATCTTATTGCTGATACTTTATAACTTATGCTTTCATTATTTAGATTGATTTTTTCAGTAAACTCATGATTTTCCAAAAGCTAATAATTTAGGGAAATTATTATCATGATCATCTGAAGCTAATAATTTTTATATTATAACTACTTTGATGTCTCTAATTAATAAACACCTTTGAATACTTTTTAAAAATAATCTTGTATGTCTCTCAACTATTTGGGGATAGAATATCCTGAATATGACATTAAAAACCATTATAATTAGGAGTAGTACTACTAAAAATTTCTTGTTTTGATTAATTCTGATTTTTTCCACATCCAACCTAAGTACTACATGCACTGAGATAATTTATCTAGATATTCCATCAACTGAGATATTAGTTACAATGATGTAAAAGTTATGTATATGTTTTTTCTTATATCTTTAATCGAATTCATAGTTTATATTGAGTTTACAAAATACTATTGGACACATAGAAAGCTATTTAAAAACTTTTCTCGACTAAACTAAAAGAAATATTGCTTATGGAAAGTTAACAATTTCCAAAATGACGTTTGGAATGAAGGACCATGAAAATATTTAATTTGATGAGGAAATGACCTTTTATCCTGAACGTTTTATGGCAACTTAATATGGTACTTCTGAAAATTATTTTTTATTTCTATCTAGGAAGAATATTGATATAGCTGCGGTTTAATGTTCAGTCACTTTTAAAAATATTTATTGATAAGGGACAATGATCTCCAGTCAATTAAAGCTGCCATTGACAGAAACTGATATTGTATGAAACAAAACAAAATAAAAGACCTAGCTAACAATCATGAAATACAGCAATGCTAGCGATTTAGACATATATTGCTTTAGTTCAAATGCCATTAGTTTCATGCCACAGTACACCAACACGGGCCCCTTTTTATCCTTCCTATTCCTCTCCCCTGACCACACACACACACATACACACACACAGAGACACAGACACACACACACTAGTTTCTCTCCACTCTGACTTTTGCTATCCAAAATTTTTCTTTTGTGAAAATACTCTTAAGTTGCCCCCAAGGCCTCTCCTTCTAGTATTCCCTCCTTGTCTCAAATGATGTGGCCTGTGACTTGCTTCTAACCAACAGAACAAAGAAAAAATAAAGTAGAGAGTACATATATATAATTCTATTATATAATTTCATAATGCCCTTTAAGGGGGAGACCCTTCTCTGTTAACTTGATAAAGTAAACAGCAGTGTTAGGAGTATGAGGGGCAAAAAATTGAGAGTGGTCATGTGGAACTGAAGGTGTCCTCCAGCCAATAGCCAGCAAAGAAATGAGGCCCTTGCTGCTCTAACCATAGGAAATTAAATTTTATCAACTATGATATGAACTTGAAGCAGATCCTTCTACAGTCAAGTTTTTCAGATTAGAATCCATCCTTAATGAACATACTAATTGAAGTCTAGAAAAGAACCCAGATAAGCCCTGCTGGGTTCCTTACTGTTGGAAACTGAGATAATTAAATATGTGTTACTTTGTGATGTTAACTTTGTGGCAATATTGTTGTGGAGCAGTAGGAAATGAATACATTCTTTTTTCTAAATGTTTTACATATGAGATAGAAAAAAATTTTAAATTGCCACCTTAAACTTTCCATGCCTGATTCTTAGTATAGTGAATATGATGCACTATCCAGTCTGTGGGAAGATGTAATTAAGGATACTAATTGGTTGACTTTGGTCAACTTGCTAAAGGAAATTAACTAAATGGGCTTAATTTATGTGTTTTTCAAAGGAGAGATTTGTTGTTGTTGTTGTTGTTTTGGGTTTGTATATGCGTATATATATGTCTGTGTGTGTGTGTGTGTGTGTATGTGTATATGTATGTGTGTATGTATACACATACACATACACACACACACACATATATATATATATATATGGGGGATGCTAGTAGAAGAGTCAAACCCATCCAAATCTAATAGGAATAGGATGTTTCAGTGGTGGTTTGAAGATGAAGGAGTTCTCTAGACAGTGATGATGGTTCCTATCTGATGGCAAAGAAGAAAATGGAGTCCTAAGTCCTCCAAGCACAAGAAACTGATTCTGCTAAATATATAACTCAGTTTGGAAATACGTCCTTTTCCAGAGCTTCCAGATAAGTTTTCACCTTCATGGGACCTTAGGAAGAAAACCCAATTAAGCCTTCCCATAAAGAAGTCATAAAGTGAGATTATTTGATGCTTTGCTGGGTATTGTAAGGGCATTGTTAGCTATTAGAAATGAATGAAACAAGTGTATGTTACAGAGTTCCTGGAAAAGGAATGGTGGGATTTAACTCATGGAGAAGAGAATCTCTGCATCAAGTTTAGTGGATAATCTTGGAGGAAAGATGGGCTGGAAATAGAAAAATCAGCTTTGTTTTCACTACAATAATGAAGTGCAAGATGGTAGTGCTTAGACCAAAAACACCTGCATTGAAGGTAGTGACACACAGGTACAAGGTGTAAAATTTTTTAATGCCTGGCATATCATAGATAATGACAATTGTCAGATGCTATCACAAGTAGAAAAGTTACTATAGAATGAAAACCATCTTTTGTTAAGAGATATTTTGAAAATACATTTCATATATTTTGCTCATCAATTCAATAGATATATATTTCTTTTTATGTCAAATGGCATTTAAAGCAGAATTTTAGCAAATCTGGCCTTCCAAGGATAAGGCAACTGAAAAATTAGAATCTTGGTAATCTCATTAGGAAAAGTATTTATACAAGCTAAAGTAAGATACCTCAAATGAAGGTGGGGAAGGGAATTGATAAATATAAGCTAACTCCCATGCTATGTTTTGAGATAATCACAGTTGATTATCTCTCAGTCAATGACAATCAAATGATAATGACAATTCTTAATCATTTTCAATTCATGTACCTTCTTGTTAGAGCAGATTTGTAAACTCATGAAATAAAGCACATTTTATAGGAAATGTACATTTATACCAATATTTAAAAAATGCCAAATTAACATATGTATTTATTACTCTCTTACAAATAATAACATTAATTCTAAAGCCTACCAAAATTTGAAATAGTGTCTAGTTTATTATTTTGACATATCTGTAACACCATAAGTTGATATGAAAAATGTGTGATTTATATTAATGACAAGTAATACAGGTTAAAATATCTCTAATCAAAAATACAAAATGTTTCAAATCTGAAACTTTGGGAGTACCAACATGACATCCAAGTGTAAAATTTCATACCTGACCTCATATAATAGGTCATAGTAAAAAATGCAGTCAAAACTTTGTTTCATGCATTAAGTTATTTAAAATATTGTATAAAAATATCTTCAGGCTATGTGTATGAGGGGAATATGAAAGAATGCTTTTGTGTTTATTTACGACTCTCCTCATCAATATATCTCATTATGTGCTTGTAAATACTCCAAAACCTGAAAAATTTGGAATATGAAACATTTCTGTTCCTAAACATTTCAGATGAGGGAATCTCAACCTTTAGTTCATACTAATATTTTATCTCTTTTTGCCTATTTTTTTCTAGGAAATGTGAAATTTCACTTGGAGACAAGTGAACAAAAATACTTATTTTTTCAGCCAAATTTATGCTCTCTTTGAATTCTATTCATGGTCAACTGTTGACCATGTATATGCTATCTGGATGCCCTTTCTCAACCTACCATACTTCAAAAGACCTTAACATTGAAGATTATAAAAAGGAAACCACATACCCATGACCTAAAAGCATTGAAATGTACAATGAGAGAAGTCACAAAACATGGTGGGGGAACCAACTTTTCCAAAAGTCACAAAGTGAGATTTTGTTCTTTGTTGAAGTCTATGAAAGATAAGAATCATTTTATTCACAATAATTGAGTTTTCTCTAAATCATTAATTTTAAAACATATCTAGAAATGTTTTATTTGAAAAAGAAAAATGTCCTTTGTCAATATTCTTCTTGCCATTGATTTTATTTTGAGAGATAAGAGGATGTAGGAGCATTGAAATTGTGCAGAATGTTAATATATGAGCATACATTTGTATTTTGCCCAGGTATAAAAACTTGTTAGCAAATTTAAAAAATGATGTACAAGTAAGAAAGAATATTTTTAGAGCACATTTAACCTAGCCATATGTTCCTTTCCCTGAAAATTATCAAGTTAGTATGCCAAGAAAAATATTCAATAAAATCAATGGTTTTATGGTTTGTGAACTGGAGAAATGGAGTGAATTAAGAACGCAATCCTAAAATCCATTTCTAGAACAAAGTGGAAGCATACTTTAGCTGGTCAGTTGCCCAAATGTTTTGATTCATTAATTTTGTTAAAGCTTACCAAAGTGGCTTCATTATAAAAGAAAATGCTTGAAGAGAAAAAGATATATGTCTGAGTGTATCTTTATATTGTTACAGGAACTTTAAAAGTGATAAAGAGCTTTATAAGAACATAAAGAAAAAGAAAATATTGAGTAAACATGTAAGGGAAAATTTAATTGCTCTTTTCTTACTGAAGAAACTGGATGCTCTTCATTTTTCAAAAATTTTAAATCTATAGATTTAAAATTATTAAAAGTTTAATGTCATAAAAGTTAAGCTTCATGATTTAATTTAAATGAATTTTTAAATTCTAAAAGAAAGAGAACCAGCTGTAATTATATGTGTATACATACATGCATGTTTTATTATTAATTTTTTATTTAAAACGTTTGCCTTCTATGCCAAATTTTCACAAGCTAAGATAGGTGTAAACACAAATAAGGTACTGCTAAATACTTTTAAATGATACTAAGCCAGGTAACTTACAAGTTTTCAAATGATCAAAGCAAGTGAAACAAATTGGAAATATAGGTTTTTCAATTAGTCCCCAAAGAATTCATCCCAATAATACCTTTTATTATTTCCTGTACATATGTTTTTAATTCATTTCAAGAAATGGGCTTATTTTTCTTCCTGTTCAATATATACCATCCTTGTGATGGGCTTTGACCAATAGGATGCATCAGAAATGGTACTTTGTAATTGTTGAGTGTAGGCATTATGAGAGTGTAGCAAAGTCTACTTCCTGTCTGATGGAACTCAGCTGTCACATTCTGAGAAACTCAAGTAGCACCTGTAAATTCTAGTTCAAGCATAAAGGTCTGAAAACCATGAACATCAAAGTCAGGAAAAGAGTGATTGTTGCAGCTCAATCATTTTGACAGAAGAAAAGGAAATCTAACCTTTCTCAAATTTTTGTTCTATTCAGCTCTTTGATGGACTGGACAATGAACCCCACATACTCATGCTGGGTGATCTGATTCTTTACTCAGTTCACCAAATCAAATGCTGATCTCTTCCAGAAACATCTTCAGAGATATATCTGGAAATAATATTTAATCAGATATCTAAAACATCCTCTGGCTCAGTCAAGACAACACCTAAAATAACCATCACAGTCACGTAACTACATCATCAGTTTCAGAGAAGATTAGCAATAGGAAAAACTAAATAAAATGGGGGGATCAATTGAAGAAATTAAAGCTGTTGTAAAGCTATATTATAGAGAAGATAACTCATAGCTGTTCTTAAAATCAGGGAAATAGAAAAATCTATCTGAAAGAATTAAGTAGAATGAAGAAGAAAGGAACAAGTAGATGAAAACTATAAAAGACAATTTAGAAAAATATGAAGTTCTACTATAAGATTAAGTAGAATAAGAAGAAGATGTATAAGAGTAGACAGACAGATATATAACTACAAATTATCAAAACCAATTGCAAACATAAAAGAGTCAAGAGATTTAATTTCTCTAGAGTTGAAGGAAAATAAGTCATAAACACAGGTAGTCAAATTTCAGAAACCAAAAGACAAAGTGAAATGGACTGAGTCATTGCGTTCTGCTCAAATTTATATGATGAACCATAACCTCATGTGATGGCATTTGGTACTGGTGTCTTTGAGAGGTAATTAGGTCATGATGGCTGAAATCTCATCAATGGAATCTGTGCATTCATGAGAAGAGGAGAGAGCTGGCTAGCTGCCATGTGAGTTTATAAGACGTCAGCTGTTGGAGACCTGGAAGAGGTCCCTCACCAGAGCCCAAATGTGCTAACCCCGTATCTTGGACATCCAACCTCCAGAACTGTGAAAAATAAATTTGATACACATTAAAATGTATTCACAATTTATGAAAATTAGATATTTTCATCAGTTTTTAATTCAAGACATCATATTATATTTTAAAATATTTAATATATTTTAAAAATAACCATCTAAAATCATTTCTTAGAAACTGTCATGGTAAACCAATAATTTCATTCTGATAATAATCACAAATAATTGCAAAATTGTGTTTTTATATAAACACAATTGTGTTTTTATATAAACACAATTTTGGAGCAGTAGCAAGGACTGTACACAATGCAACTCTAGAAAAGAAAGCTCCCTCCCTGATGTACTGATGACCCCCAACCTAGTACTCTACCCCTGGGGGAATTTACTGAATGTGAACATGTCCTGGGATTAAGGCTGTTTATTGTCAGAGTTATGAAGTGGCATAGGAGACTAGGGTAGAGGCCTAAAGGGGGAGAAATATCTCCTGAGGTTTCATGGTACTTAAGAAACAAAACTTCACTAGAGACTACGTAAATTACTATAATACTATGTATTGAAGAAAGTGTGTTAACTTAAGAGATGTGTCATATAAACCCCCAACCAACCAGTATACAATATTTACAGTTAATATGACATTTACTCAGTTAATAAGCTGAATTATATTGATGGATTTTATATTGCTAATAATATAAATATTTGGAATAAAAATGTTTAGATAACATTAAAATTCCAGATTTCATTCAGATTAGAATTTAGTACTTAGTAAGTAGATTTGTTTACTTTCTCAATAAATTTAAGTTTTTGAGCTGCAATCAGAATTTATAATCAAAACTTTTAGTTTAGAAGAACCCTAAAGAAAGAGTTAAATTAATTAATTCACAACAAGTTTCATCCAAATTTCTTTAAATTCTTAATTTCAATATCTATACCATGGTATTACATACCTTTTTCCTGTGAACGACTGTGTATTTTTTTTTATGTATTATTCCTAACAATACAAGAAAAAACATAGTTAGGTTAATAACATACAATATGTAATTGAATAAATAACTTTCTTTTTTTTTGTAGAGACAGAGTCTCACTTTGCTCATAGCAACTTCCAACTCCTGGGCTTAGCTGATTTTCTTGCCTCACCCTCCCAGGTAGCTGGGACTACAGGCACCTGCCCCAGCACCCACCTATCTTTTGTTGTAGTTTGGCTGGGGCCAGGTTTGAACCTGCCACCCTCAGTATGTGGGGCCAGTGCCCCACCCACTGAGCCACAGGCGCCACCCTGAATAAATAACTTTTTAAGACTTAAGAGTCATAAGGATTTATGTTGAATTTGGTCTTTCATTTGAAGTTTATTTTTTTTTATCAAACTAGAATTAATTTTACTTTCATGTCATGATTATTGTATAACTTTGAATATGTTAAGAGACTTCTGTTTCATCATCCTTATCTTTTGTGTCAGAAAGCAAATGTGTGTCTGAAACTATCTATACATCCATGGAGAACTGAGGGGCTATTACGTGGCAAGGATCAGGAGAAAGGGGGTCAATGTTCAGGTGTTACTTTATCTGTTAATTGATTAAACCTTAATGTACAGAATGGATACATTGAAAGGAAATCATGTAATGAACACTTGCTATGGAGGGGGTCAGCAGTGAAAGAAAACTATCAAATTAATCTGTTAAATTAATATTAATCCTCTTTTCTCTTACTGAATGACCTAAAAGACCTTTTGTGTACTGACTGCAAATATGGACGCTATTAATTATATTGGACCTGAAAAACTGAAAAGCACTATTTTTCCATACTGTATAAGTATTATACTATACCATTAACTGACAATAAATGGTCATTAAATTGAAAATTAGGTTTTCAGGTTCGGAAACAAAATGTCTGTTTCTATTTAAATAATCATACAAAGGCATTATTGGCACATGTGATTTTTCATGACGTATTTTTTTTATATCAGTGATATATGAAAAAGCAAAATGTTATTTATGTCCCGTTGATGTTTAGCTCCTCCTAAAAGCTTTACATTTACATTCTATCTATAGTTGCTACTAACATTCCTTGGTTTTCCACTCAAATATGATGAATTTTTTATATATATTTTATTTTTTTATTAAATCATAACTGTGTACCTTGATGCATTTATGGAGTTCATTGTACTGATTTGATATACAATATGAAATGCTTACATTAAACTAAGTAATGCATCCATCACAATTATACTCTTTTCTTAATAGTTTTGAAATATACCATTGTACCATTCACGTTAGATGAGGTCCCCCCAAATATCCTCCCTCCTTCCACCTCCCATCTCCTCCCCCCTCTCTCTTTCCTTCTATTATCTGGACTATAGTTATATTTTACCATTCATATGAATGTGTAGGTGATAACATATTGATTTCATAGTAGGATTGAGTACATTAGATACTTTTTTCCCCAGTCTTGAGATACTTTACTAAGAAGAATAAGTTCCAGCTCCATCCAGGTGAACATAAAAGATGTGAAGTCTCCATATTTCTTATGGCTGCATAGTATTCCATGGTGTATATATACCACAGTTTGCTAATCCATTCATGGTTTGATGGGCACTTGGGCTGTTTCCATGTCTTGGCTATTATGAATTAGGCTGCAATAAACATTCTGGTGCAAATGTCTTTGTTGTAAAATAATTTTTGATCATCTAGGTATATATCTAATAGAAGAATTGCATGATCGAACAGTAGGTCTACTTTCAGTTCCTTGAGTGTTCTCCAAACTTCTTTCCACAAAGGTCATATTAGCTTGCATTCCCACCAACAGTGTAGAAGTGTTCCCTTCTTTCCGCATTCACGCCAACATCTGTAGTTTAGAGATTTTGTGATGTGGGCTAATCTTATTGGAGTTAGATGGTATCCCAAAATTGTTTTGATTTGCATTTCTCTGATGATTAAGGATGATGAGAATTTTTTCATGTGTTTGTAGGCCATGCACCTGTCTTCATCAGAGAAGTTTCTGTTCAAGTCTCTTGTCCACATAGAAATGAAGTCATTTGCTCTTTTCTTATTGATTACTTTGACTTCTCTGTGAATTCTAGGTATCAGACCTTTGTCAGAAGCATAACCTGCACAAATCTTCTCCCATTATGAAGCTTGTCTATTTGCTTTATTTACTGTGCTCTTGGCTGTGCAAAAGCTTTTTAGTTTTATCAGATACCAGTAATGTATTTTTGGTGTTGTTTTAATTTCTCTGGGGGTCATCCTCAATAAAATGTTCTCCCAGGCCAATTTCTTTCAAGTATTTTCCCTGCACTCTCTTCTAGTATTTTTATAGTTTCATATTTTAAGTTTAAATCTTATCCAGTGAGAAACAATTTTTTTTAATGGTGAAAGTTGAGGATCCAGTTTCAGTCTTCTACATATTGCCAGCCAGTTCACCCAGCACCATTTGTTAAATAGTGAGTCTTTCCCCCACTGGATGTTTTTGATAGGCTTGTCAAAGATCAAATGATGATAAGTAGCTGAATTCTTTTCTTGGTTCTCTATTCTGTTTCATAGATCTACCTCTCTGTTTTGCGTGTCAGTACCATGCTGTTTTGATCACTATAGATTTATAGTATAGCCTGAAGTCTACTAATGTGATACCTCTTGATTTGCTTTTATTTCTGAGTATTGTACTTGCTATTTGTGGTTTTCTTCTGATTCCATATTTTAAAAAAGCACTATTTTTTCAAGCTCTTTAAGTATGACAATGTTTTTTAATATGGATTGCATTAAATCTGTACATTGCTTTGGGTAGTATGGACATTTTAACAATGTTGATTCTTCCCAGCCATGAGCATGGTATGTTTTTCTGTTTGTTAATGTCTTCAGCGATTTCTTCTCTCAGAGTTTCATAGTTATCTTTATAGAGAGCTTTCAAATCCTTTGTTAGGTAAATTCCCAGATATTTCATCTTCTTTGGCACTACTATAAAAGGAATAGAGTCCTTGACTATATTTTCAACTTTACTATTGTTGGCATATATAAAAGCTACTTATTTGTAAGTATTGATTTTGTATCCTGTGATGCTGCTGTATTTCTTGAGCACTTCTACAAGTTTTATAGTTGAGTCCCTGTGATTTTCCAGGTATTTCCACATCAGTGAAGAGTGGAAGTTTTGATCACATCTGACCCTATTTGTATACCCTTTATCACCTTCTTTTGTCTGACTGTGGTGGCTATTACCATGTTGAATAGCAGTGGAGACAATGGGCAACATTGCCTGGTTCCTGATCTGAGTAGAAATGTTTTCAATTTTACACCATTCAATATAGTGGGTTTGCTGTAGGTGGACTCTATCATTTTAAGGAATGCCCCTTCTGTGCCTATTTTCTTAAGTGTTCATATAAATTTTTGAACAAAACTCAACTTCGACAGTGGTGAAAGGATTAAAATTGTCTACTGGACACCCAAAAAACATGACACCCAAAACACAACCAGGTTTATCAGTTTTCTCAAATAATGTGAATGGTTTAAATTATGCTTTAAAGAGGCACAGGCTGGCTGATTGGATACATAAACTCAGACCATATACCTGTTTTATACAAGAATCTCATCTTTCCTTAAGGATAAAAATAGACTCAGGGTGCAGGTATGGACATCTATAATACAGTCAAATGGAAACCAGAAACAATCAGGGTTTGCAATTTTAGCTGTAGATATGATTGGCTTTAAACCAACAAATATAAAGAAAAATAAGGATGGTCACTATTTATTTGTCAAGAAAAATACCCATCTTGTAGAAATATCAACAATTAACATTTATACATTACCAAAATGCTCTCAATTTATAAAGCAAACCCTAATGGATATGAACAACTTGATATCTTCTTGTCTATAATAGTTGGAGATTTTAACACCACTTTGACATTTTGAGTAGATACCCTAAGAAGAAACTAAACAAAGAAATATTAGACTTAAACCTGACCCTAGAACAAATGGACTTAATAGACCTCTGCCAAACATTGCATCCTAATAAAACTGAATATACATTCTTCTCATCAGCCCATGGATCATCCTCCAAAATTGATCATATCCTAGGACACAAGTCTAACCTCAGCAAATTTAAAAGGATAGAAATGATTCCTTGTATCTTCTCGGACCACCATAGAATAAAAGTTGAACTCAACAGCAATGGGAATTTTCATACTCAAAAAAGGTCATCATGGAAACTGAAATTCTTTTCATAGTAATAATTATGTGTAATTTCTGTTGAATGCATTATATTGGCATAGAAGATGACATTACAGAAAACTAAGAATAGCAAAAAGTTTGAGATTTAGAAAATACTAGCATAAAATTAATCTTCTGACTTGTATTTTTCTGACTCAGTCATTATACAAAGTTACATAAAACTTAATGAGGGATCTACTTTTCTGGATTTTTTTTTCTCCCATTAGATTTCATACTTTAATCACTAGTTTATACCGTACCCCAGGGTTTCTTTCCTGGATATTTAGTATCTAACACAGATCAAGGCCAAATAAATCAGCTCTCATTATTTCAGCTCACTGTGGCCTTCCCATTTATTCTGATTTGAGGTCTGAGACATAGAAGGTCACAGCTGTCAAGTGGAAGAACACTGTTGGTTAAAATTCATCAATCTCAATAAGATGTCAAACTTTTTCAAGTCTAGATTATTTCTTTGTCAATTTTAAGGAATTGAGTTTCAGTTTAAATATTGTTAATAAAGCAGTCCAATAACTGAAGATTCTCTATCTTAAAGACAATTCTATTTTTAAAATATTGTGCAAGATATTCTGAATGCAACTAGACTTATGAATTATCTTCAAGGTACAAATGACACTAAAACTGATTACTTTTGATTTTTGAGGCAGATCCTCGATAATATCCTAGAATAATTTTAGTTTATTGTTTAAAAAGTATTGAAGAAAAATTTGTGATAATTTGAAATCATTTTAAAATAGTCATTTATTTTATTAAACATGATACAGCCTCTGATTACTCCAACCAGTGAAAGATAATGTATGCACATCTTGACAGGTTCTGGTCTACAAATAAAAATGTGCATGTTATTGCATAAAGATTATTATAGAAATTTCTTGTGTCATTAAAGCCCCAAACCAAATGAAAATAGTTTTCTTTCTTTTATTAAGAATCAAAGTTAAAATAAATCATATTCAATTTAAGTTATCTCCTTGTTTTTCAGAAGAGAATTTTTGGAATAGTTATCCTTCAAGCAATAAAATATTTAAGATAAAAACATATGACTGTAAGATATATTATTATTTTCTTATAGTATCAATATTACAAAACACTCAAATTCAATTAGGATCAATTAATGTTTGCCCTATTGAAAAACATCAAAAAACAAAAAACAAAAAAACCTCCAAAAAATCAAAAAACACCTATTAGTCACCATCATATTAATCAGCAAATATGACTAAAAATAAAATGTAAACTCAATCCTCACTAATCATGTAACAATTTTTAGAAAGCAGAACTGTTTTCCTAAAACAATTTATGATTTGCACAGGCACATAAGGAAAAGCTTAAACTGATATTTGAATTACATTTTTCATATACATAAACAAACAGGAAAGAAGAAATAAATAATTTTAAATTATAATCCTGTATGTGTTTTTATACTTGTCTACAAATTTCTAAGTCATTTCCTTTAATAATATCAAATAATGCTATAATAATTTCTTTCATCTCCTAAATCAAACTTATCTGATTTTCCAATAATAATTTCATAGCCAAAGCAATTACAATCATACATGCAGCTCCACCCTCATTTTTCCCTCTGTCTCTTTTCCCTCTAATTTTTGTTCAACATTTTTACTCCACAAAGTCTTTTCATATTTCATTCAAACATGAGCCTTTTAATAGGCTATCATCAATGATTGAACTTCATGTTCATTTTTTGTGACAACTAATCAGCGTCAATAATGGCCTGTTACCTGTTTTCCTACATAACCAATTTGTCACTAGATTTTTTTTCTTATAGCCAGAGGTTGAATATTAATTATTCTTTCATAAGCTCTATAAAAATGTCTCTCCTCTAACCGCTAATGTAATATATTAGAGTTTACCTTGCTATCTATTTACTTACCTACCTACCCATGTATTTAGAAATAGAAAGTACATGTGAGGGGGAGGGAGGAGAGGATGGAAGAATAATTAAGTATATTAACACATGCATATATACAGAATGAATCACAAAAGTCAGTTTATTGAAGAAAAACATGTGTGTCTGTACAATTATTTATGCATATTAATAAATTTGCTTTAAAATTAAAGTTAAGCTGATATTTATTGCTTAGCTTATAATGGTGGCTCTGCATTTATGCTTATAATTATATTGTCTCCTTCATCTTTACAATATCCATATGTTTTGAGTTTCAGAAATCCTTCTTCACTCAGTTTCTTACACAAGTTTGAAAAATTATTTAACCTCTTTGAACCATAGATTGATATATAAAATGAAAACAATAGCATTATCTTCAGATGATTGTTGGGCTTATTTAATGAAATAGGGGGGAAATACTCATTTACTTTGTGCTTAATAAATAATAGTTTGATACAATTTTCTTTATGAAAATTACTCACAATAAACAAATTTATTTTATCCGTGCGCTGGATTTTTATTTTGGATCTCTGCATATTGTAATGTCTTATTTTTTCATGGACATTTTCTGTGAGGATAAAGTAAAGCAAATGGAATTCTTGATGGTGCCAAATGTGTTCTATTTTTAGGAAAGTAAGTGCATTCTAACTTTTAAATGTAAAGTTTGGTATATGACTGTCATAAACATTAGACTTGCACAAGAGTCTTCCAAAAAGCTGAGAAAATGAGTTTTAGAAAAAGTTTAAATATGAAAATGAGTTTTAGAAAAAGTTTAATTATTATTATTAGCACTCATTATAAATAAAATAATTAGTAGCTCTCCCCCAAAATAGTCACCTCATTTCTTTTCTTGTCTCTGTAAATTTGAATTAATTTTTCCAATTGGCTTAGCTATTAAATTATACATACACGTATCACGTACAAACATGCAGGCATGTGTCCTTCAGCAATGTGTGCGCATGTTTTAGGTTACTTATTATGTGTTTCAGAATACCTAGACATTAAAACCTAAATTAAGTACATTTAGCTTTTATGCTGGGCTATAAGTTTGCTGAATTTGCTTTTCTCTAAAAATAAAAATGAAATCAGAGTAAATACTTCTATGTATCAGCTATATTTGTTAGATGTTCTATTAAATTAAAAGTTCTACATTCCATTATTAAAAAAATAAAATACCAGGCCTGTAAAAAATTCAAAATTCTCACTGTATTATTTTCAGAGTAATATGCTCAAAAATGAGATGTTGAGGAAAAGGATCTAGGGAAGAATATCCATGAAGATGGTTCAGTTTGTAGGGAGTACAACTTATCAGTGCTCACTGAAGTCAGAACAGTGGTTACACATGGGAGGCTGAAAACAGTGCAAGGGAAAGAACATGGCTTTGGGGAAGCTGGGGACTGTTTCTTGATTTAGGTGATGGGTGCATAGACATATTTGATTTGTTAAAATTCATCAGTGGTTTGCTATTGTGTGCATTTTTTCACGTGCTTATGATTTTTTAATGTTTAAAAATTTAAATAGATTGATTTACTTTCTCAATTTTCATACTGCAGATGCCTATAAATTTCAGAAGGTCTCTTTTCTTTAACTTATGCATTTGCCAGGGTTGCCTGGAACTATAGAAGCTATAAAAAAACTTCCTTGAAAATACAGATGCACATACGCAAATGCCAACTTGAAATCTCAATGTAAAATTGACTTGAAGAAACAAAGAACAAGTGACTTGTTTCCTCTCATCCCTCTTTCACCCAGGCTTTTCTCTCAGTAAATACATGTCATGCACAGTTCTAGAAGACATTTAATTTTCCAGCTGTTCTTGTCAACTTATCAACTCATATGATAGCTTAAATCATATTCAATATCTAATTGGGATGGCAAATTTGCTTGCTCTGCCCTAAGAACCGCAATCAGCTAATGTGAAACAATTAAATGCTGAAGTTTATAGAATGGGTTCTAGGATCACATGGATCTGTCAAGTCCACATCTCTTTGGCCTTGGTTCTTCACCTTTAGGGCTCCCCTAGCAAGGCTATAAAAGAATAACCTTTTCTAGTCCTGAATCTTCTTTTTCTTCTCTTGCTTATTATAGCATAGTCCATAATATTCATTAGCAGCTGAAATAATAAGTATTGTGTTTTTAATCTATACTATTATATTTTGTTATCCTGGCCCACTAAAATGGAGACTCTATGAAGTTACGGACTTTGTCATTTAAGGTAACTCCTTTATTCCCAACGCATGGGGACGTGGGCAGCATTGAAAAAGAAATGTATGTTTGCATCTTTGGTATTTACCTGGAAGAATTTGGAGAACAAAAATCAACCTTGCTCCATTGATTCTTTTTTTTTTTTTTTTGGCTTATTTTCTTATGTGAATATTTTTAACTTCATCTGAGGTCACAGTCAGATTTCTAATGAAGAAAGAATGAGATTCTTAAATCCAAGAAGGCAAAATTTGGGTGCCAAATCCTGGATATAACCCCAAATGCCTTTGACCTCTGTTTCTCAACAGAAATGGCCCTTTCAGCATAGTACACATTAAGCTAGAATCTTTTTCTTTGGTACTGACTTAGCGCAGGGATATTTAAGACAGTTTTGTTATTGTGGTCCAGGGCAGCAAGAATAAAGGCAAAAAGCAAATAGAGAAGAAAGGAGAGAGGTACTTTCCTGGGACTTGAACGTAGTAAGAAGAACCATAGCCCCTGGAGTCCCACGCAGCTCTGGGCCAGGTGGGCATTCTGTAGTGTTTCCATAGGTCTCTCTTCACCTCACCCTTCACCGCCATAGGGTATATAATGGTCAGTGGTGTTAGGAGATAAGACAATGGCAGTAATGACCAATGTTAATTATTGAGGCTTCAAGTTGGCTCAGGAGACAGGTGAGACCATGAAAATCCAAGAACAAGGAGAACGTGTGACACATAGATGATATCTCATACACGCTTTGTTGTTTTGTTTTTACTCTTTTTACTATTTCTAGATACTACTGTAGTGTGTATACTCTATGTTTGAATTTCTAATCAAAGAGCTTTCATTTTTATTTAAGCATACTAATTATACATTAGTATATTAATTTATTTAGGCATACTAATTATATATTAGACTATATTATATACATTTCCTTTTGATAAAAACTTCAAGTTCTTCTTGTGTCTCTAAAGTGGCAGCTACTGGCAGCTACTTCCATTGCTGTTGTGCAAAATGAATCTTTCCATTGTCTTCCAGGAATATTCACCAGGATGATTCCCAGATTATGTGGGAGAGAAAAGGCTTAGAGGAGACATGTACAAACCAAGTTGTAAGTGAGAGGTTCTCGATTCTCTATACTTCTGTATCACTTCCTTGTTAAAAGTCAAGAATAAGAGGAGAATTTTACATGGTGGGGAGAGTCAGGCCGTATGGGTTTGATGTTACCAGCTGGCTGCATGAGCTGAATTTGATGTTACCAGCTGAAAAATCCAGCTAAGCAGCATCTGGAAGTCTCTGGTATCATGGAGAGTAGTGGAAGGTAGTTTATAATATAGTCTTGCCACCTGTAGGGGCAGGACAATCAGGCCTGTAGGCTGGGGGTGGACATGATACTAGTTGCACTTTTGTCCAAACAAGCTGTTAATACCTGTAACAATAAGGGCCATTTTGGAACAACCTTGCTTGTTACACAAAACCCTGTACAAATAAAATATGAAGAAGAAATTACAAAACTATGCTAATGAATAGTAGGCATAAAGAGACACGATTACATCTTCCCTGATGAAAATTTACAAACTGATGCCCTTGATTAAAAACAAAATTGGTCACTACAATTGTATAAATCATAGACTATTTTGAGAAGAAGGAAAGGAAAAATAAAAGAGAGACAGAGAGAGAGAATTTCATAAATTGACATCAGTTAATCACTTACAAAAAATTCTAATCCATTGTTGACTCAAGAGACACCATTTTATTTAAAAAATAATATTTTGATTGGGGGGAAATTAATGCTTTTCCATGAAATGATGTCCTTTCTAACACAAAAATGTTTGTTTCAAAATTTCCCATTTTTAGTCTTTTTTTAATGTTTAATGTCAGTCTGTTCTCTTGATCCATATTTCAGACAAAAAAATCATAACGTTTCTATCACTTATGAATATTTTATATCAATGCTATACAACCCATTTCCTACAGATATATATCTCGTATTTTTACAATAATGTCTTATTTACTTTCTAATATTTTTAGTTTCCCAATCAAATGGCAAATGCTTTGGAAAAAGGGAATCCATTGGTATTGATTTATCTTCCACATCATATCTGAGCCATCTCTAAACAAGAGTTGTAGCTGAAACAAATCAACTAGTGCAGATTACTTGGGATGAATGCACTGGCAAAGGACTCCTCTTTGGATATAATTATAACAAAAACTATGAATGTACATTTTGGTAATATTCAGAACACTAGAATAAAACTAGAACTCTTTGGCCCATCCACCCAAGCACAAGTCCGAAATAACTCATTCTGTTTTCTCTCTATCAAAGAAACAGCCAATTTGCTAAGTTTCAGACTCTAATTTAATATTTGCTAAGTTATGACGAAATCTCAACTAGTCTGTTATTTAACAACTTACCCTAATCTCCTTTCTTTGAAAAGGTTATCAAAATTAAATTTCAAATATGTCCTGGACATTTCTTCTCCTGGAAACCCTACAAAAACTGAACAGGTCATCATGCTGTGATCCAAATTGTCAGACAGATGTACATTTTTTCCCCCAACTAAAACTCCAGAAACAATTGATCCACTGAAACACTGAATATTATTTCTTTTGGTTGTCATAGAAATGTGAAGGTCTATGTAAGATTTAAAGATAAATAATTATTAATTAAATGCCATTGAAAATTTTGCACTCCTAATTTGGCCTCCTGGCTACCTAGAATGGTAGACAGGTTTTGCTTAGTTGTTTGAAATAAATGTGGAAGAATTTCTCTTTGCTCTGAGAATAAATGATACATCCTATTTTTGTACAGGGGATCCTGAGAAAAGGTCTGCAGTTCCTTTCCATAAAAATCTCCAGGAAGAGCTGTTTAAGGAAGACAAGGCTCCCACTGGTTTCTTTTCCTATCACAGTTGCCCTTCCTCATGTAGGACACCACGTGTATCATGTGGGGATTCTGTCGGGTTATGTGGTGACAGTTCACTGCAAGGCACATAGGTCCATTGCGTGAGGTCACACTATGTGCATCTCATCTTCTTTCTTCTGTGTATTTTACTTTGCACATCTGATAATTTGATAGAAACTAACAGCCATTTTCATAGCAGCACTTTTCCTGAGTAATATATTTGCTACTAAAATCTTCCCCCCCTTTTTTTTATTAAATCATATCTGTGTGCATTAATGCTATCATGGGGTACAGAGTGCTGTTACTATATACAGTTTGAAATACTTTCATCCTATAAGGGCACTTGTGAATCTTTCTAAACATAGAATATAAATGTCTTAACACAATAACTAAGAAAATGACATGAAGGCTATGTTAACCAGTTGTATGTTAACCAGTTGGATGCTATTAAAATCTTGAAGCTACATCTACTTGAAAAAACTTCTAGAAAATATTATTTGTTATTTCTATTTACATTTTAGTTCTATTTACCACCATCACTGAACACTGAAATGCATTCACTCTATTTCTATTCCTACCACTTGTCAAAAATGAGCAAAAAATCAGTTAAGCTATTAGATATCTATATTAATAAATATGGTTATTTAATTATTGTGGGAAAATTATCACTATATAATTCTAAATATCAATTCACCTTGCACTTAATTACATCAGTTCTCACAGTAGAGCCATTATTCTTAGAATAGTAGTGGCTAAGACTGTTCTGTGTGCTGTGAGATGCTATTAGAAATGAATCTCTACACATGAAGTCTTCACTAGAGTTATCCTTAAAATTCTTACAATAGAGATAGTTTCATGACACAAATTTTACAGATGAAGAAACTGAGAAAAAAAGTGTTTAAAATAAATTTTCCAAAATTAATTAAGTGAAGAGTAAAAAGTAGCCATTTCACTATCAGAAATTGTGGAAATCTCAAGAAAGATTTATTAGATCAGTAACTCCAATTCTAAATCGTTTCCTAAAAATTATCTCTTAAATTTAGTCAGTTGATTGGCATTTCTGAATCATAGGAATTATCCTACAATCCGTACTCATCCAAAGACTCATATTTGTACTTAATGCAGAATCTGTCTCTGGTCAAAATCTGTCTCTTCAGTAGTCGTTGTATACCCATGTTTTCAAATATATTATGGCCCTCATTGTAATAATAATTGTCAACTACAGTTTTGAATCAATAAAAAGTAATAAAGAATGTGAAATTTATCCCGATTTGTGGCAGAATAAACTTTGATAAATATTCCTAATCCTAACTTCTCTAATATTATTTAATACAATTATTAAAGTATTACTACTATTATTATTGTATTAATGATATGACTATTAAAATAACTTTTATAAAATCAAACTATTTTAACATTTTTATAAAAATATTTATTTTGATTTAAATGTTAGTAGAGTACTAAAAATCCATATACATATACTATCAGGAGTGAGCCCTCGGGTGACATATGGACTTTGGGTGAGTATGAATGACCATGTAGGCTCATCAGCAGTAACAAATGTACACTCTAGTGAGGGATGCTGATAATGGGGGAGGCTACAGGAGTAAAAATGTATATAAGAAAACTCTATGCCTTCCTCTTGATTTTGCAGTAAATCTAAAATTGTTCTTAAACATAGTTTACATACAGATCCAAAAAAGTATATGTAAAATGTATGATTCTGAAAAGAACATAGCATGTACAGACACCTAGGAAATAATGAGATGGCTCTGAGAGGAGAGGGAGGAGTTTGTCACCTGGTCATTCATTCATCCTCACCAATTTCCATTCCACCTGATTTTATTTGGTCACTACTATTAACGTTTTGAATTTAATTTTATCAAACCCTCTACCCCCACTGTTAACGATGACCATCAGCCCATGAGAAAAGTTAGAAAATACGGGAAGTTATATAGGTTATTCACTGTATATCAAGTTCATACATAGAAACAATTCCTAGGTGACTATAGGGGCATCAACTGGAAAAGACAATTTGTCATTTTAAGAATTTTCTCATGCAGAAATAATGTGAACTGCTAGAGAGGAATTAGGGGAAAAATATTTTGCCCAAGATAAGAGATCAGGCATATATTTTTAAAGGAAAAAAATCATACTAAACAATTACAAAAATAACAACGGCTACTGGTGATTGTTTATTATTGTGTAATATTTTACTTCTTTTATTATTTTATTATTATGTGTAATATTTTCCTTCTTTCTTTGACATACAAATAACAGACCAAAAATAACAAAACATCATTGGGATTTAACATTTTTCAGTTGAAATTTAATAATGTTTCTGAAAAATCTTGAATAATAAACTATATGTTACATGTATTTAGATTTTAAATTGTTTTGTTATTTTACAAAGTCTAATGAACAAGTAAAAATAGAATAGAACTACTTAGAGTCTAAGTTTTTTGTCTTCAAAAGTTAAATTCATCTTATTCTAGGCTGTGTCCTAGTTCTTGGCACATGTCTGGCAAATAGCTGGTACCTACTATACATATAGCAACTGAAGAAATGGAATATTTCATTTGCAATCAGACAGTGGTTGCTATATATATTCAGTGTCTACAGACAAAATCAACTAAAGTCACTTAGTGTTAATAGTGTGTTACTTCTTAAATACTTCAAATAATAAATATTAAGGGTAGTTTTAATTTGCTACCATCCTTTAACTATCAGTGCTTTGTTATTTACTAGCTCATAACACAACTTCCATTAACGGTATATTTTGAGTTCATTTTGGAAGGTTAAAAGCATTCATTTATCAGGGTTAATAATAATCACAGTAAGTATAAAATTAAGACGAGTATCAATATCATTATTTTGTTCCCACAAGATGAAAGCATAAATTATTTAAAATACTGAAAACAATTTATGTTTGAGTCAAAATTTCTGATGAACTAGGCAAAGGACTTTGAAAGAGAAACTCTAAAAGGCAGATAGGCAAATTTAAATTTAATTTAATTTGAAGAATATTCCCAGGCAGGCTAAATGATAGATAATGTCTCATTATGCCTACGCCAAATATGAAACCCAGCTGCGTGAAAAAGGGAATGGAGGAAATTAAAAGACAAATCTGTTAATAACCAGATCTGATGTTGTTAGTCAACCTTTATCTTTTCCTAGGAATCTCTCCTCTCTGCTGAGAGGTTGGTGGTGTCTTGGTAATTCTGAGACATAAATGAGTTTGTAAATTAATAGGCTATTTCTAGGCATTATTCTAGCTTGAAACAGTAATTGAGTGGAGAGATTGGAAAATACATTAACAGAATATTAAAAATAGATTTTTCCTATTTCTCGAGCTAACATTTTTAGGAAGAAGAAACTGAGCAAAGTATCACAAGAATGGAGAAAAAAGTATCCAATGTACACACCCCTATTATAAGACTAATTTAAACCTTCTATATGAAAGCTATAACCAAATAGCCTAAGAACATGCAGAGGGGGGAGGGAGAAGGGAGGAGGGAATGGGAGGAGGGAGGGGGTTTGGAGGGATTACTTTTGAGGTTTGTCTTATAGGGGTACAGGTGAATCTTTCTAAGAGTAGAATGTGAACATTTTAAAGCAATAACTGAGAAAATGACATGAAGGCTGTGTTGACCAGT
>CAUYTI010066647.1:0-23565 GCA_963575145.1 Galago senegalensis | reverse complement strand
CCCCCTGGGTAGAGTGCCGTGGCATTACAGCTCACAGCAACCTCCAATTCCTGGGCTCAAGCGAGTCTCCTGCCTCTGCCTCCCAAGTAGCTGGGACCACAGGCGCCCGCCACAACGCCCGGCTATTTTTTGGTTGCAGCTGTCATTGTTGTTTGGCAGGTCCGGGCTGGGGATTCGAACCCGCCACCTTAGGTGTACGTGGCTGGCGCCTTAGCCGGTTGAGCTATAGGCGCTGAGCCCCAGTCCAGGTTTTAAACTGGAGGGGCTAATTAGGTTGCTGCCCTATGGCAGATTCATGGGAGGCAAGTGGGTGAGGCCCGTGATGGCCCCACAGTAAAATCTACAGGGCCTGGTACTGGCTGAAGGAAAGAGAGGGACAGCCCTGAGGGCAGATGTTCTCAGAACATTTCCCAGCTCTCTGAGGCCCTTGCCCCTATTTTCTTCATTCTATTTATTTTTATTTATTTATTTATTTTGAGACTGAGTCTCAAGCTGTCACCCTGGGTAGAGTGCTGCAGTATCATAGCTCACATCAACCTCTAACTTGGGTTCAAGTGATCCTTTGGCCTCAGTTTTTTCTTTTTTTTTGAGACAGAGCCTCACTATGATGCCCTTGGTAGAGTACCATGGTGTCACAGCTCACAGCAACCTGAAACTTTGGGGCTTAAGCGATTCTCTTGCTTCAGCCTCCCAAGTAGCTGGGACTATAGGCACAATGCCTGGCTATTTTTTGGTTGCAGTTGTCATTATTGTTTAGCAGGCCCGGGCTGGGCTCGAACCTGCCAGCTTTGGTGTATGTGGCCAGTGCCCTACTCACTGAGCTATGGGTACTATATATATATATATATATATATTTTTTTTTTTTTTACTAGAGATGGGGTCTCTGTTGTGTTTCTTTTTTTTTTTTTTTTTTTGAGTTATAGTGTCACGTTGTTGGGTGTGGTGGAGTGCTGGGGCATCACAGCTCATAGCAACCTCCAGCTCTTTGGCTTAGGTGATTCTCTTGCCTCAGTCTCCCAAGTAGCTGGGGCTACAGGCACCCACCACAACGCCCAGCTATTTTTAGAGACGAGGTCTTGTTACTCTGGTTCAGGCTGGTCTCAAACCTGTGAGCTCAGGCCATCTACCTGCCTCCACCTCTGAGAGTGCTGGGATTACAGGTGTGAGCCACCACACCTGGCCCAAATTTGTGAACTTAGTTGTCAGACCTCCTACAACAACAGCTCTGATGGTCATTCCAGAAAAAGAGTCCCAAAAATTTCTTTGAAGGGTGGACTAGGTGCGGGCATCAATGCACAGCTTCCCAAGGGGAGGACTTCGAACATGACCACAGGGACACTCAGCAGTGAGGTGTGGAGCACTTTTTTAGGATGAGTTTTCAGACCTTCAGATGTGTGTTAACCCATTTGACTCCCTCCAGTGTTAACTACAAGATAGGGACTATTATTCTCCTGTTTATAGATGAAGCAACTAGGACACAAAGTGGTTAGATAACCTGCCCAGAGTGACAGAGCCGGAAGGCAAGAGGGCTGGGAACTAGCAGCTTAGAGCCAGAGTCCCTGCACCTGACGACCCTGGACTAGTGGTCCTCAAAGTGCGGACCCCAGGCCAGCAGCATCAGTGTCACCTGGGAATTGGACAGAAATGCAAGTTCTTTCTTTTTTTTTTTTTTAAAAAGACAGAGTCTCACTATGTAACCCTTGGTAGACTTCTGTGGCGTCACAGCTCATGGCAACCTCCAACTCCTGGGCTCAAGTGATTCTCCTGCCTCCGCCTCCCAAGTAGCTGGGACCACAGGCACCCGCCACGGCACCTGCCACAACACCCGGCTATTTTTTGGTTGCAGCTGTCATTGTTGTTTGGTGGGCCTGAGCTGGATTCGAACCCACCAGCTCTGATGTATGTGGCTCGCACCTTAGCTGCTTGAGCCACAGGCAATGAGCCAAAATTCAAGTTCTTGACCCAGTAAATCTAAAACTCTGGGTGTCGGGGCTCAGCAACCTGTGTTCTAAAAGGCCCTCTAAAATAAGCTGACATTTGGGAGCCACTGCTCTAAACTGTCACTGTACCACACTATGGAGAGTGGAATAAACGGGCTAGCAGATGCATCTCTTCCTTAGTTGAGTACAAGGGTCAGAAATTTTGATCCTCAGGGAAGCTTGAAGAGCCAAGATCCCACAGCTGGGTGGGTAAGCAACAAAGGTTGGTGACCTGGCAGAACCTGCAGGAAATAGAATTAGGATAAGCCACCAGAGGAGCAGGGAGTTGTTAAGTCGGGTGGGTACAAGGATGGATCTTAAGCATTCCATTTACTTCAAAAGGTGACCCCCAAAGAAGGAAATGTTGGGGAGCTTGGCTATTTGGAGGGATTACAATAGAAGATCTTTTGCTAAACCAATAGCTTATAAAGATATGCATCTCAATAGGCTGTACAGGGACTGTGTCGGTTCTTAAGGAAAGTATTTGCCTTGCAGTTTGGACTTTGCCCCTGGTGACAGGCTGTCCTCTGCATTGTAGAGTTAGTTCCTGAAAGCTGAGTAATTCTCTTTCAGCAGAGGGGAGAAATGACAGAGGAAAGGGAATGAACTTTTCTCTAGTATCACTCAAAGCATGGAAGCAGGGGCTGCTCACAGTAGTCTTAAAAGATAGACACATCCTCTTCCTTTTACAGACAAGGAAACAGAGACTAATAAAAAAGCCACTGGCCCAGCCCCGCAGCCCAGGCTGGAAGTGCCAGGATTCAAGTTCAGATCTGCCTCCCTCCACGCCCCTGTTTTTCCCACCTCATCACACCTGCCCTGTGAAGGCTGACACTGCAGAAAAGAAAAGTCACAAGGTGACAGGCCACAGGAATACGTCCTTCCTGTACAACTGGAATGTCCTCTGTGATGGCACAGAATAGCCTCTCTGCCCCTGCACAGGGAGCCCCACCCCACCCCGCTCCACCCGGCCCTGGCCCGCCACCCATGGGGGCACACAGAACAGGCAGGAGAGGGGCTTTTCTCCTCTGCAGGGGCAATGTTCCCGTGCTCCTGTCTTGTTGAGTGTGGGGAATAAACAGAGGGGTAGGATTGGGGTCCCACCCCCACCACCCACTCCCACCGGGGTCTGGAGAGGCCACTGACCTAGCTTCTGCATCTGTAATGGGGAATGACTCCAAGTGGCAGCCTACATCGCAAGCATGTCGGCCAGGGTGGTAAATGTGACCAAGCAGAGGGAATTTGGGGTTTGAGTGCTGCGCCATGGGAGTAAATATTCAGCCCTATCTTGGGTCCTCTGACTTTAAGCTGCAAGCAAATCAAATACTGCTCCCGACTGCCCTGCACCTCCTTCACCCCGCACCTCCTTCACCCAGCACCTCCTTCACCCAGCACCGCCTTCACCCTGCACCTCCATCACCCAGCCCTCCTTTACCCCATACCTCCTTCGCCCAGCCCTCCTTCTCCCACTCATCATTTTTACTCTACCCTGGTTCCCAACCTGCAGGACTGCATTGAGCCACTTTATTCATTTTCCCTGGTGAAAGAACCATGCTCTCTCTGGCCTGGGTCCACATCCAACTCCAGCAGCAGTGGTGGCTGTGTGGGCCTGCGGATAGTGTGTGCCCACTGCAGTACTTCCTAGTAACCCTGATGCCTGAACTTTCTCAGCTCCTCTGAGGGGAGTGCCATGCTGCACTCCTAACGTAATCATCTTTCTCCTATAAGAGGTGGTTGGACCAGACCATGCTAAAAGCATTTTTGACTTTGGGGTTCTTTATCTATGAGGAGGGGAAGACCCAGCTCTCAGACTTAGCAGGTAAGTTGGGAGAGAAGCCAGCAGCAGGTTCAGAAGGCACTGACATGCCCAGGTGAGTGGACTCAGGCCGGAACCTGAGCTCCGGGAAAGCTGTCCCCTAGCCTGGATTTTGATGTCCCACAGACCTCAGTTCAGTTCCTGCTAGCAACTTCCTTTGGGCAAGTCACTACACTTCTCTGAGCCTCAGTTTGCTCATCTGTAGAATGGGGTTGATAACAGTTTGGATTTCCCAGCATTTCTACAAGGATCAAATGAGATAATTTATGAAACGCACATGTGCAGAGCACCTGGCCACTATCCAGGTCCATCCAGCTCTTCTAGCCATACCATATCAAACCACTCCAAACTGTAGAGTCACATGTGTGTGAGCACACCCGTGGAGGGACCTGGGGTTGTTGACTGTCAGCACCCTTTTGGCTCTTCCTGCTAGGTCCCCACTTTCCTGGGTGCAGGGATGGACTGGAATGTCCACACCTTTGTTTGTGAGACATTTGTGAGGCTGGCTGGCCAGCACCACCTTCCTCCCCACCCGCCCCAGCTGGCTAGTGATATCCAAACAGGCCTGTGTGCGCTAGGTCAACCTGGGTGGGTCTCTCCACCTCCCTGAGCCTGTGGTGCACAGTGTGCAAGGTGGCTTCATAATACCCAGCTGGCAGCATGCCTGTGAGGTCTGAATCAAAGTGAGATGCTCTGATACAGGCATGCCTGGCACATAGACATCATTGCAGGGGTCCTCTGTTGTCACCCAGGGTCAGGCCTAGGCCAGGAACAGGGGTGAGAGACCCACATGTGAGGGTATGTGTGAGTGTACATGTGCATGCACGTGTAGGTGTGTTAAGATGCCAACGTTTGGGGATAAGGAGAAGAAAATTAAATTACTGAGTTGGCTTGGGGCAGGGTTTTTGTTAAGAGAAATATAAGTTCAAGTTACCTTATTTTGAAAGATGATAGGGATTTTAGGACTTAATTCAGCTAAATTAAATAGAATTGTTGCAAGCAAACTCCTCTTGGGTGTTCAGCCCTGTGGCAGACACTGGGGCCGGCAGTGGGAGGAGACAGAGAGGGGACCCAAGACCCAGGGCTCACACTTTCAGGGTCAAGACAGAAATGACTTGGAGATAAGCTGGATCAGGATAGGCAGGGAGCAGGACCAGCGTGACCCAGCACACAGCCAGCCTGGCACCCTTCATGTTCTCTCAGTCCTCACAGCAACTGGTGAGATGGATGTTAGAATCCCATTTTACAGATGAGGAAACTGAGGCTCAGAGAAGTAAGGTGACCTGCCTGCAGCAGAATTTTATGGAGGCAGAATTTTAATCTTGTTTAACTCTAAAACTTAAGAGTTTTAGAGTTATGGAGGCAGAATTTTAATCTTGTTTAACTCTAAAACTTAAGTTCTTAGTACCCACTACACCTTGAGAATTGCCACCAAGAACCCACACACATATATGTAGGGGGTGCTGGGAGGAGGGTAGGAATGATAAAAGCAATCTGCCTCTGCATATTTTTTGCAATTTAAGAAAGAAAAATGGAAGGGAATAAAGACCCAAGAAAGCATGTCATAGAGACTCACACACTGCTGACTTTTGTAAGATTATGGGCTGAATTATTGACGTTTAAAATGTTTTCTTTTGCAATTTAGGTTTAGCCGAGTAGCTGGTTGTGGTTCTTGAGCAGCTCTTTGTTCTTCAAGCTCTGGGGACAGTTCCAGCCCCAGCAGGATGAAAAAGCTCTTGCTGCAGCTCAGGGTGACCCAGACCAGCAGCTGCCCACCCACGCTGTGCTCCTGCAGGTGACAACCTCTGAAGTAGAGGTCCCACCTCCTGCTCCCCTGGCCTTCTGCCTTCATTCTCCCCAGTCTCCTGACACATGACACCCACTTGCCATCTCTCTCTCTCTCTATAGACCTCTCTCTAAACCTTTCCACTTTAGATTCTCAGGAGGCTGCCTGCGAGAACCTTCCTCCACCTCCCTGCCAGCCACCTGCATTAACACTTATCACCCCCTACTTCTCTGACCTGTCTAGAAAGAGCAAAGGTTTTGCGGTCAGGCAAAATGGAGTGAATTCAACTGCCTATGACCTGGGTCAAATTACTAGCCTTGTGACTGGAGTCAAATTACTTAGCTTTGCTCAGCCTCAGTTCCCATCTGTAAATTGGGACTGAAAGGTTCACATGAGGACTCTCTGAGATAAAGTCTAGCAGGTGCCCAGGGCAGTCGTTGACACTACCATGTGCAGTCGTGTGAAGGGAGGGTTCGAGGAGGAGGTTTCAGTTGGCTTTGACAGGTGGAGTTTGCTTTCTAGGCAGAGGAACAGCACCTACCTAGGGAGGTGTGACATAGCCATAGCATGTTTGGGGGGCTGCAAGCAGTTTAGAGGGGCTGGGAAGTGAGGCTCAAAGCAAGTAAGAGGAATCATGGTGCGAGAGGAGGGCAGGAACCAATTTCAGAGACTGCATGAGCAACTTTTCAGGGCCACGTGTGCTCTTCCCTATGAGCTTCGGGTGGGTCTGCTTCCAGGCCTCACCTGTCACTAGAGCCCCGGCCCTGAAGGTTCCACCACAGGGCCTTTGCACACACCCACACCTGCTGGGTGTTACGCTCACCTCATTCCTGCTAGTGCTCTCCTACCTCTTCCTGAGCCTCCCCAGTCTCTCCTGCTGAAGGGAGTTGTCCCTTCTGACTCAGTGACTGCCAATCTATCATAGGACCAGGAATTTCCAGCTTACTGCTGACTCTAACTTTTGGTGCCCACATCCCCAAAGTGCACTTCCACTGTCAGCCTCTGGGGCCCTGATTTGGGTTCAGAAAGTGTGATCTCTGGGTACACAGTACTTAGAGATGACTGTCACATGACACAGACTTGTAATGAACGCCTGTGACCTCAGCCAGTTGTAGACATAATCCCTGATTTGTCCCTTTGGCTCCCACTCCCAGAAGAAAGGCTCACATAAGACTAGTTAATGAGGGAACAAATGTTTGCTTCTCTTCTTGTTCAAGGGCTTCTCAAAGCCAATAACTTTTTTTTTTTTTTTGAGACAGAGTCTTACTATGTCACCCTTGGTAGAGTGCCATGGCATCACAGCTCACAGCAACCTCAACCTTAGGCTTAAGCGATTCTCTTGCCTCAGCCTCCCAAGTAGCTGGGACGACAGGTGCCTGCCACAGTGGCTGGCTACTTTTTCGTTGCAGTTGTCATTGTTGTTTAGCTGGCCTGGGCTGGGTTCAAACCCACCAGCCTCTCAGTGTATGTGGTGATACCCTAACCATTGTGTTACAGATACGGAGCCAGATGAGAACTTCTTAAAGACAGGACTTAGCACACAGTAAATGCTAAGATGCTCAGTAAATGCCTCTTAGACATGCCCAGAATTTACTAGTTCATCAGCACTTTTATCCCATCATTTAGTTGGCTAATCACAGTAAGCCTGAGGCAGAGGTAAGTATTGACAAGCATTTATAAAGCAGACACTCAGGCCAGAGATGACAAGTGACTTGTCCAAAGCCACACAGCAAAATAATGACAGAGGCTGAGCACAGTGGCTCATGCCTATAATCCTAACACTGTGGGAGGCGGAGGTAGGAGGATTGCTTTAGGCCAGAATTTCAAGACCAGCCTGGGCAACACAGCAGGACCCCATCTGTACAAAAAATAGACAAATTGGCTAGGTGGGGTGGGATGTGTCTGTAGTCCTAGCTACTTGGGAGGCTAAGGCCAGAGGAGCACTTAAACCCAGAAGTTAGAGGTTGCAGGGAGCTATGATGACCCCGCTGCACTCTGGCCTGGGCAACAGAGCAAGACCCTATCTCAAAACCATAACAACAGCAACAACAAAGCTGGGTGCTCAGACCCTAGCCCCCTAACTACAACAAAATTAGTAAATCATCCTGACTGTGACTATTTCTTGAGCTCTGTGCCAGGTACTTTATAAGCATGATTTCATCTACATCATCGAAACCCCCAGCTCTCTCCTGGCACCTGTGGGAGTGACCACAGCTGCCCCTTGAAGACCTGAGGAGTAGCTGCTGGGCCAAGTGCCAGGAGACAGCACAGACCATGGCAGCCATATTCCCCAGACTGAAGGGAACCTTCCAGACAAAGGTGACATTCAAGAACACCCCAAGCAGAGGCTGAGAAAGGGACAGGTGAGCTGAAGGAGACCTGGCCTGTGCGGGAACCAGGGGAAGTAGATTGTGGCAAAAGCCCGGCTTGGAAGAGGGGAACATGGCAGAAGAAAGGCAGAGGGCTGTGCCCACCAAACCGCCTAGGATTAATCTGCCAGGAAACAGGGAGTCACCGGGGGATTGTAAGCAGCTGGGGCAGCCGGCAAGCTGGAGCACCACCGCCGGGAGGGTGAGGCAGCAGGGTCACGCTGGGGGCTGGAACCCGGCGAGGATGACCACAGCCACCAGGGTGCAGGTAGGAATTACTGAGGCTGGGCTGGCAGAGGAAGGCTCGGGAGGAGTGGACGGGCCTGGAGTGGGCAAGATTTGGGATCCAAATGGGGTTGAGGGTGGGGGGAAGAGAGGAGGCCGGGAATGCTGCCCCACTTTCTGGTGAGGTACTTGATGGTGCCATTTACCTAGGCGCGTGTGCACACGGACCGGCGCGGGTACTTGCTGATCGAGGTAAGAGGGATGAATTGGCCAGCTTGGGTTTTCAGTGTTGCTAAAAGGCAAGCTAAGACGGAGGTGCACGCCCTAGCCCAAGAAAAGCTACAGGCCCAGCCTGGGACCAGGAACGGAAAGTACTTGGGAAGGTGAAGGAGCAGGACCCAGGGAGCGTCAGGGCTGCAGACAGAAAGGACCACGACTCAGCCCTCCCAGCGTGGCGGGGGAGAGGGCGGGGGTCACCCACCTGCTTCCCATAGCCCAGCGCCTTGTCATAGAGCGCGATGCCAGCCGCCAGCACCCGGGCGCGCTCCTCCGGACTGGCGCAGCCCACGTCGAAGCCGTGCGCGTAGCCCTGCTCTGCTAGGCAGCGCGCGGCGCGGAGCTGGGGGTCCCCGCCGGCCTCGGGTTCCGCCGCCAGACCCATGAGGTCCGCCAGCCGCGCTGCGCACGCCTCCTCCTCTTCCTCCTGTCCCAGACGCCCGTACACGTGCACCAGATTTGCCCAGGCGTTAAGGTTGCCCGGGTCCTCGTGGGCCACCTCGAGGAAGCGTTCGCGGGCCTCGTCCAGCTCCTCCAGGTAGAAGGCAAAGGCTCCCAGGAGGTGACGCACGGCGGGACGCTGCGGGGCGGCCGCCAGCTCGAGCTCCTGCCGAAGGCCCTCCCGCTGCAACTTCAGGTCCCGGGCGCGCAGCGGGGCGGGCGAGCGTGGCTCGAAGTTCAGCTGCATCTCCAGGTGGAAGTGGCCCGGGAGGTAGTCGAGATCGTCGATGAGGGCGTCCAGGTCCTCGGCCTCCGGCTCCGCCATGGCTGCTCCGCTGCTCGCCCAGCCTGACCTTTGTCCACCAAGCTGCGGAGGGTCGTGGATGGGACGCCCCCGGGAGCGAGCCCGGCGCGCCAGAGGCCGGGGGCAGGGCGCAGAGGACCAGCGAGCGGCTGCCTCCGGGTCCGGCGCGCTACCTACCGGCCGGTGGGTGGGCCCTGGGAGCGTCCTGTGGGTGTTTCCGCTTTCGCTGCTCAGCGGCTTTTAGACGCTGACATTGCACAACCAGGTGTGCCAGAAAAACGGGTGCATTGCCAGATTCAGGGCTCACAAACCTCGGTGCAAAGCAAAGATGTGTTCTTACTCTCTCCGCACGGCTGACGAGGAAAGTGAGGCTCAGAGGAGGAAAAGGACTTGCAGTGGTCACAGTATGGGGGCGTGCCCAAGTAGGCCTGGAACCCCAGTTTGCTGGGGCCAGGCCATTCCTCCATAGGCGGTGCTCCGCCCTTTCTGCGCGAACGCTGCCCTTCCCAGCTGCCAAAGGCAGCCTGGCGCCTGCCGCTGTCCCATCCCGGCCGCTGTCCCGTCCTCTCCGCACTTCTTCAGTGTTTTTCATCTGAAAGGAGCCTTCCACCTCCCTCGTCTCTTCTTTTGCTTTTATGTATCAGATTTCCCACTTGAGATCTCTCTGCATCCTCTTTGCTCAGCGGGGGCCCTCTTGGAAAGACTATGGGCCCCAGGTGCTGGCTCTTCTCCCACATCTCCAACCCTAGTAATGTATAATGCCCTATTTCCTACTTTCCTCATGTGTGACCTGAGGATGACAATGCTTCCGCCAGGGCAGTAAGGTATCACAGGTAAACCTGACAGGTGGCTGCTCCAGGTAAGTGTGAGTCCCACTTCGCCTCCTTGGTTCCCATCCTGCACTCCGCCTGTGCTACCCAACTCCTTGCTCTGGCCGGTCTACCTCCCAGGACTGGAGGCTTCCCCAGAGCCACCCCCCAGCCTCTAGGCCAGGTGCTGGGCTGCTGTAGTCCCGCTGTGGGGCTGCTAGTCCTCTGGGGCTTGGGTCTTGCAGTAGGTCTGCGTTTTGGAGTTCCTGGCACCTCTGTTGCTTTCTTTTGGAACATAGAAGAAACAGAGCCAATTAATAAAGTTAGAAACAGATTTGACTTTAGCAATAAGAAGGTAAATTAAAACAACACTTGGGTGTCATTTTTCACTTGTCAATTTTTAAATATAAAATTTAGTAAGTTTAAACATTTTAAATACAAAAAATTATTACTATAAACTGCTGGTGATTATGAGATGAAACTTGTCATCTCACCTACTTGGGACTATTAGGGATGGATTCCCAGAGGGCTGGGCTTTTAAAAAAATTATGGTAATATTATTTACATTAAAATTCACCATTTAAACCATTTTTCAAGGGTACAGTTCAGTGGCAGTAAGTGCGTTCACAATCATGCCCACCTTCTATCTCCAGAACCTTTTCATTTCCTCATATTGAAATTTCATACCCATTAAACAATAATTCTTCATTCCTTTCTCCCCCAAGTGCCTCGAAACCACTATTCTCCTTTCTGTCTCTATGAATGTGACCCTCTAGGTACCTCACATAAGTGGAATCATACAGTATTGGTTTCTTTGTTTCTGGCTTACTCTGCTTAGCATAATGTCTTTTAAGATTCATGCACATGGCTCGGCGCCTGTGGCTCAATCGGCTAAGGCGCCAGCCACATACACCTAAGGTGGCGGGTTCGAATCCCCAGCCCGGACCCGCCAAACAACAATGATGGCTGCAACCAAAAAATGGCCGGGCATTGTGGCAGGCGCCTGTAGTCCCAGCTACTTGGGAGGTTGAGGCAGGAGACTCGCTTGAGCCCAGGAGTTGGAGGTTGCTGTGAGCTGTGATGCCATGGTACTCTACCCAGGGGGACAGCTTGAGGCTCTGTCTCAAAAAAAAAAAAAGATTCATGCACATTGGAGTACGTGTCAGAATTTCCTTCCTTTTAAGGGCTGTGTGCTATTCCATTGTGTGGATTTATCATATTTTTTTTATTCCTTTATCTGTCAGTGTACACTGGAGTTGCTTCTACCTCTTGGCTCTGTGAACAATGCTGTTGTGAACACGGGTATACAAATACGTATTTGAGCATCTGCCTTTGATGCTTCTGGTATATACGCAGAAGTGGAGTTGCTGGGTCATAAGGGAATTCTATGTTTAAATTCTTTGAGGAACTGTCATCCTACGTTCCACAGAAGCTGAGCCATTCTACTTTCCCACCAGCAATGCACAAAGGTTCTAATTTTTCCACATCCACACCATTGTGTGTGTGCTTTTTTTTACAATGGCCATCCTGCTGTGTGCGTTTGGCTTTTGCTTTGACTCTGAGAAGATGAGCAGGCATTGGGTGGGGAAGGTAGGTGTAGGCCTAGGTCAGCAGCAGGAAAGATAAGAAGAGGCCAGTCACCAGGGCAGGGTGTGTCCTAGGGACAGAGCAGCCCCTGTGATTGGAGCTTACATAGGGTAGGGCTGAAATGGCAGGAAATGAGGACTGCAGGCAGAGGCCACGCCCCTATCACAGAGGGCGGAATCCTGGCTAAGAAGCTTGACTTGACCCCATTGACAGATAGCTCCAGAGTCTGGATGGGTAAGAAACTCTTGCAACCATGGAGCTCTCAAAATGTCACTACAAGTCCCCTATCTGCTGTATGACACTATGTCTCACTAGATGTGACCGGGGCAAATTATTTTCCCTGTCTGAGCCTTCGGGAAGTGGCAGGGGCTACAATGGCACCAAGAGACTTACCTTTAAAATAAAACTAATAATCTCTGTACCGCCCAGAGACTTGCTGTGAGCAGGTCCTACTGTGATGAGAAACCTTCAGGCTGACAAGGGCTGGCTGTCTTGCACTGAGCTGTCTCACCTGGCCTGTTCCAGCCTGCCTGACAGCCAGGACTTCCAGTTCAATGCCTTGGCTTATTTCCTCTGGCCATTCCACCATGAATGGAGCCCAGGGTGCAGGCCAGAAGAGAGGAATGCAGCTGGTCTGCCTTGAGAATACCTGAGCAGGCCTGGGATTGGCCAGAGGGCCTCCCCAGAGCGCAGGACTTGGTAGTATATATATATCCACCACTCGCTGACACCTCAAAACAGCTCCGCCAAGATGCTAACATGTGCATGTCACAGATGAGGAAATTGAAGCTTGGCCAAGGTGACTTGCTCACGGCCACCAGCTAGGAATTGGCAGAGCCAGGAGTAGCACATCTCTTTGAGGATTTATGTGTTCCTGGGAAGCTGGACCAAGATTCCTGTATGAAGTATTCATTTGCTCGTCATTCAACAAATATTTCCTGAGCACTTACTGTGTGCCAGATACTTCACCAAGAATGAATGAGACAGTCTCTATCCTTGCACCTCTGTAAGATCCCTTCCCAAGGGCTTGGAATGAGCTTTTATTGAGCTCCCGCTGTGTGCCAGGTGTGTTACCTAAGCGAGTCATTTAATCCTCACAGCATTCTGGGGATACAGAGATTATTAGTTTTATTTTAAAGGTAAGACTGCTGAGACTCAGAGAAGGAAGTGACTTGCTTAAGGTGCCACTGCTGGGAAAGGGCAGAGCCTCTCCTTGGATGACCTAGCTGGTCTGGTCTATGTGTGTTCCTGCCTCTGACCATCAGCTCGGGGGTACAGTGAGTGTGAGCACCTTGCCAGCTGTGGGCAGGGGCCCACCAGGGCTGGAGCCCAAAAGTCCAGGTCTCAGCTGGGCTAAGCACACTTCTTTTTTTTTTTTTTTTTTTTTTTTGAGACAGAGCCTCAAGCTGTCCCCCTGGGTAGAGTGCTGTGGCATTACAGCTCACAGCAACCTCCTACTCCTGGGCTCAAGCGAGTCTCTTGCCTCTGCCTCCCAAGTAGCTGGGACTACAGGCGCCTGCCACAACACCCGGCTACTTTTTGGTTGCAGCTGTCATTGTTGTTTGGCGGGTCTGGGCTGGGGATTCGAACCCGCCACCTTAGGTGTACGTGGCTGGCGCCTTAGCCGGTTGAGCTATAGGCTCCGAGCCAAGGCACACTTCTTATTCAAATACCAGAGAGCATTGAATTGGGCCTGGAAGGAGACCTACTCTGCCTCTAGCTTTGGCACCGGCTGAATGCAGGACTCCAGGCAAGTCCTACCTCTCTCTGGCTTCAATCTCCTCACTAGGGAATGTAGATCTCTGCCCTGACTTTGCCTAAGGCCCTTGGGAGGATCAAAGGTGATCATGGAAGACAGACACTCTCAATCACTTCACAGGATCATGGGGCACTGGTGGGGGGGTAAGGGAGGAGGGAGGAGAGAGAGGCCCCTGTTGGGGGCACACACCCTTCATTCCTTTTTTTTCACCTGGCAAGTCATACCCAGGCTTCAATGTCGACTATGGAATTCTCCTGCCCAGGGAGCCTGTCCTGACCTACCCACCCCCAGGCAGGGTGGAGGCCTCCCTCTCTCCTGGGCCTGACCGTGCTGTGTGGTCACTGTTCCCTCCACTATTCTCACAGCAGAGACCACATCTGGGTCCCAGGCACCCTGCAAGAGGCCCATCCAAAGTAGATGTCAGGGTGTCTGGGAGCCAGAGGAGTCCAGACTGTCCCTGAAACCCCTTGCTCCTCTCCAGGCTCTGGCTCTCCTCCCTCCCCACAGTAGAGGAGAAGCTGGGATGCTTTCTGCCTGCGGCATGTCCTCTCTGTGGGCTTCGGTTTCCCATCAGCTCTGGTGAATGTTACAAGGGGCCTCTGGCTGGGTGTGTTGGCTCACATTTGTAATCCTAACTCTGGGAGGCTGAGGTGGAAGGATTCTTTGAGCTCAGGACTTGAAGACTATCTCTACTAAAAACAAAAAAATTAGCCTGGCATGGTGGTGGACACCTATAGTCCCAGCTACTCTGGCAGGTGAGGCGGGAGGATTGCTGCAGCCCAGGAGTTTGAAGTTGTAGAGAGCTACCATGAGGCCACTACACTCCACCCAGGGCAACAGAGTGAGATTCTTCTCAGAATAACAACAAAAACAAACAAACAGAACAGGAGCCTCAGCTCTCCCAGACCTGGTGCAGGGCGCTGGGATAAAGTGAGAAGTCAGAAACAGTTCCTCTATTAAATGACCCTAAAACTCAACCAACTGGCATTCATGTTAAAGACCACAAGGGGCCATTACATTTTTGAGGACGGGGAAGGCGCTCTGACATGAAAACGTGCACGGATCAGTGAAAGAGCCAGGGGCGCGGGAGAGGCCTGAGTGGCTGGCGCGCGGGACGCGGGGGTGCCAGGGTGCGGGGGGTGTGGGGGTGAGGCGTAGCGGGCGACGAATCACAAGGCCGGGTTGCCGTGGCAGCGGCCACGGCGCCCCAGGGCGACCAGACTCCAGGGACCTCGCCGCCAGGCCAGCGGGCGCTATGGCCATGGCCTCCAAGTGGTTCACCGGGGCACCCTTCGGGGTGCAGAGCCACAGGTGGGGCCCGTCTGCGCCCCCAGACACCCTTGGCCTGGGAGAGACCTAAGGGAGGGAGTCTTGGGAGGGGCTTCCCAAGTCTTGGGAGGGGCTTCCTCTGGCTCATACGTGCTACCCTCCCCCTCCCAGAGTCCTTTTACCTCCCTAATAAGTTCCTTAAAACCATTTCAAGAGCACCTACTATGTGCCAGGTTTAGAGAGGCCATGTGACTTGGCCCATAGTAGGTTAAGGTGAACAGATTTTAACATTGGTAAAGGGGGACACCATTGACTGGGGGGTGGGGAGTTGGGGGATGTATCTTAATTAAACATTTGGTTTATATGGAGCAACAAAAATTTTCGTAGAATGCAAAAATAGTACTGTAATATATTTTTTAATTTCAACATATGTACAATTTACAAATATGCATTGAAAAAATTATGTATAGTATTATTTTATTCTTTAGCATATTTCTTGTCAAATTCTAACAACTGATCAATAATGTGAACTTTGATAAGCAGTTCTCAACAATTATTTGTTATTATTAAAGTTTAACATTATAAAATTAACAAAAATAATATAAAATTCATATCCTGGCAAAATAGCCACATGGCAATATGTTCCCTTCCTGTTGTCCCGCTGTTCCCTAGCTTGTTGTGCATTCTTTCCAAAAATTGGGACTTTTTAAAAATGCCGCGGGACAGAGGGCAAATTGTTAAAAATCAGAACTCTCCTGCCAAAAGCGGGACATCTGGTCACCTTAAAGTCATGGGTGGGATTTTGGCCCTGGTGTCTTTCTCTCTAAATAGACAGATAAGTATCTATGTTTAGATATAGCCATATATCCACATGTCACCTACTGTGTGCCAGGCACAGCTCTAGGATCTGGAGTTGCCCCAGTTGAACAAAACAGCAGAACTCAGTACCTATGGAGTTTGCACTCTTGTGGGGGTGGGAGGCAGGAGTGGATTATACAGATATGTATACATATAAAATGTTGGGTAGGGATAAGGGGTATGGAAGAAAATGAAGTGGGAGGAGGATGTGGAGGTATATAGATTGGGGGTGGGGAGCTCTGCTTCCCTGTTGCTCATCCTCCATGGCCCTGCTCCCCCGGGGAACCAACTCTCCCATGCCCCCCAGAACTGCCCAAGACAGGGCCAGGCACCAGGCACTGGGCTCTCACTGGCCTCCATCCCTCCTTAGGTTTGATGTCTCTGCGGTTTATCCCAATCAGAAGAAGCTCAGCACCTTCACGGAGGCCCCATACTTCAATCGGTACTCTAGGGCAATGGTGAGTTTTCACAGCTTCCTGACACCTGCCATGGGGTCTGACCACTGCCCCTTGGAGTCACCCACCATGGTGGATGAGCTACATAAGGGGCCTACCTTCTACCTCACCATGGCTGTAGCCCCTGGCATAGAGCTTGGCCCAGTTGGGGATTCCAATGTGTTTGATACAGGCAGCACTGTGGCGTCTCTGGCTCTTGTACTAACTGGCTATGGGCTCCTGTTATCTTCACAGAAGTGAGAGGGGGCCGGTGATAGATAAATAATGTCATGATTGCACTTTGAGTGTCAAGCCCTTCCGTGCCAGCTTGGAGCTGGGAATTGGGGACCACGTAGGGGGATTGCTCCCACCCCCAGGTCAGGGTGGCAGCTCGGTGAGGACCTGCTCTGTAGTGGAGATGGGGCAGGGGGTACAGCCGGCACAGCTCTGACCAGACTCCGACTCAGTCCCACATAGGGCCTGGAACCTACAGCTCATCGGATACCTGCTTCAGCAAGAAGAAGCTGAAGAAGGAGATGGGCACAGGCTGGGCCAAGGCCCAGGAGGCCACCCGGCTGACTCAGATGCCCCATTTCCAGTACCAGGCCATCCTGAAGGAGAAGCGGCAGCAGGTGAGGCCTCTGGGGTGGGTCTTCCTGTCACTGCAGCTGCTCCAGTGTGGCCTTCAGTGTCCTCCCAGGGCTACACGAAGCTCATTCTTTAAGAAGCACTGTCATCCCTTGGGCTTCTCTGTTTGTGGACATTCCCAAGTTTCAAGTTTTTTGTTTTTTTTTAAGAGACACTCACTTTGTCGCCCTCAGTAGAGTGCCGTAGCTTCACAGCTGACAGCTCACAGCAACCTCCAACTCCTGGGCTTAGTAGATTCTCTTGCCTCAGCCTCCTGTGTAGCTGGGGCCACAGGCACCCACCACAATGCCCAGCTATTTTTTGTTGCAATTTGGCCGGGGCCGGGTTCGAACCTGCCACCCTCGGTATATGGGACGGGCACCCTACTCACTGATCCACAAACGCTGCCCCCAATTTTAAAGTTTTTATCTTGTGCTTTCTTTTCTTGTGGCAGGAGCAAAAACTGGGTCCTGGCTCCTACAATTTCAAAGATTTCTTAGAACTGCTGGAGCAGAAACCAGGTAGCACTCGGGGGCTGCTCAACTCCGGGGAGATTCGCTTTCGAGGAATCATTGGGGTAGGTGTTTTCCTGCACAGAGCAGGATTCCCTCCACCCGCCGCCTGCCTTCCCCCTTCTGTCGGTGGAGCATTCAGCCTGGGTAGTGCTAGGAGCACCGATCCTTGGACCTGTCTCCTCCCCAGGTTTGGCCAGGCTCTCCTTTGTGTCCCCATAGCCCCTCAGTTTTCTGGTGCCACAGCCTTGGGCCCACTGGCTGTTGCACATATTCCGGCAGGGATGGGTCTGGTTCTTCTCTGGGTCCTCAGTAGAGAGCCCAGCAAACATTATATCCTCAGCAAATTCATCCATCCATATATCCAGCCCGCCAGCCAGGAAGTAATGATTAAGCACCTACTAAGTGCCTTGCACTGTCCTAGGCCTTGGGGAGCCAGCAGGGATGAAGCTGAGGTCCCTGCCCTCATGAAGAGGATGTCCTAGTGGCAGAAACAGCGGTAGAAAGAAGGAAATCTGTGCATAATCACGGCTGTGAAGACAAACGAGACAGGGAGGGGACAGACAGTGATGGGGTGCAATTTATGGAGTAGTCAGGGAAGGGCTTAGGGAGGAGGTGACATTTGGGCAAACCTGCAGGTCATGAGCAACAGAGACTCGTATGTATGTCTGTGGTGCAGCATTCTAGGCAGCAGGAACAGCAGAGCCCAGGGCTCTGAGGTGGGGACATGCTTGTTGAAACAGACCAGCAGGCAGAAGGGTGGGGGGGCAGGGTGGCCAGGGGGAATGGGTGAGGGAGAGAGGAGGTGAGAGGGCAGTGGAGTGAATGGCCAGGTCACAAGGGCCATGCACTCAAGGTTGGGCCCTTGAGTGTTAGTCGTTCCAAATGTCTGAGGACAGTGAGGGTTGGATAGGGGCAGGACTGATTTTCGTTTTTAGTGACAACCCTGCTTGTGAAGGCCAGGGTTGGGGCGTCCAGGTAGGAGGGGATAGTAGTAAGATGTGGGAGTGACAGCCTTGTGGGGTAATCACCCCACGTGGGGTGAACACTGGGTGAGCCTCACACTCAGAAGTCATGAGGAACCATGACACCCACCTCCACTACCTGCCCCCGCACCAAAGGAGCTGACACTCAGTTTGCTGGGAGCACTGGACACTGCCGTCCTTCTCCCAGCTCCCACACGTGCCGTGTGCTCTCAGCAGAGGCTTCACTGCGGCTGCTCTCTCTGCTGAGAATGCCCTCGGCCCCCCAGCTCCCTGTTTGCCCTGCTGCTCATGCTGTAGCTCCCAGTGTCTAGAAGCCTTCCTAAGTCCCACGTGGGGGACTAAGTCCTTCCTAGGAGTCCCTCTTGTGGTTGTGTGTTTAGTGTTTCTTCCCCACCAGACAGCAGCCCAGGTCTGCCTGGTTCATTCACTGAAGCATTGTGAGGCCCTAGTAGTGCCTGGCACGCATGAGGAACACAAAAAGTATTCGCTTACTAAGTGCATGCATGCCTACTGAGCGCCAGGTGCTCCAAGACATTCTAACTCTTTGCAACTGCTCCAGATGACGCCCTGGAGGCTCAGAGAGGATGTGCAACTTGTGCCCGGCTGCACGAGCAGCAAGCGGGCAAATGGGATCCAAACACAGGAAAGTCCAACCCTGAAGCTGGGCCCTTGCTCCCACACTTCACCACTGCAAAACCATCTGAAGGCTGGAAGTCACTCCTTGCCACTTTCAAGGGGCAAGCAGATGCATCTTCACATGCGGAAGCTGAAACCATAGCTTAGTGAGAGAAGAGGCCTGGGGGCATCTCAAAATGAGTCATTACCTTCAAATCTAAGTCATAATAGCAGGCACTTAGCATAGCACTCACCACGTACTAATTGATTTAATCTTTACAACAATGCTGTGAAGTAGGCACTACCCTTATGCCCACTTTACAGATGAGAAAACTGGGGCCCAGAGAGGTTAGTTAACTGGGGCACCGCCCAGGGTCATAGAGCTGCTGAGAAGCAGAAGCAGGATTTGAATCCAAGGTGTTCAACTAGAACTGTCACATTTCACCCGAGGGCTTGGTCCCCTTGGTTACTGGATTCTGTCCCTGACTCTCTGTGGATGACAGAGTCTAATATCAGAGCTCAGCCCAGCTGATGGCAAGGTATGTGGTGGAGACAAGTCTGACGCTGTCCCTCTTCTTCCTGACTTGGCTCCTCTTGCCTCGGTTATCTTTCCACTGTCCTCCACACCCATCTGTGGGGATCCTCATTCTTCAAGGGCCAGCCTTAAAAAAAAAAAAATCTAACAACTGGGCAGCGCCGGTGGCCCCAAAGGGTAGAACGCTGGTCCCATATATCAGAGGTGGTGGGTTCAAACCCAGCTCCGGCCAAAAAGAAAAAAAAATCTAACAAGGGACAATTCCTCCATTCCCACACTTTCCCCAGTGCCTAATTAATCACTCTTACTCCAGTCCCCAAAGCTCTGACAGCACAACGTGCTAGTTAAAATCATAGGTTTTCACATCAGCCCGAGTGTGGCACTAAACCCGTGTGGCCCTGAAGGTCTTAAGGAAAAAACAAGATTATGCTAAGTGCCTGGCACTGGGCTGGGCCTGGAGCAGGGACACTCTACCCGTTATTTTGACCCTCATTTCTCAAGGCTCCCAAGACCTGTGCTATCATTGCCCACCTGCCCAGTGCCCTCCACAGTGCCCGGCACACATTAGAGGCACAGAAGGATTATGGATTTTGGACTTGGAACCCTCAGGCTGCCCCTTTCCGAAGGTGGGATCTCAGACACGTGGTTTGCCTCACTGAAACTCACTTTCCCATCTGTTAATTTTGATGGTGTTGATTGAGCTCATCAGGTCACCACCAGGACTAAGATGTTAAGGCTACTGGGGCACCTAACATGTGATGCAGGGGCCCAGCTGCCCTTTGTGGTTTTCCCCCAGAACACACCTGGGAACACTGGAAGGAGGTGACGTGTAACCGTGTTCCTCAAGGGTGAACAAATCTGTCACCCACAGTGCCCTAGCTTCTCTCTGCTTCACCCTGCTTCCCAAGGGCCAGGCTGCAGGGCCCGGAGGTGCCTCTGCCGAGCCATATGTGGAGCCGCAGCGACCCCGTGTGGCTGAAAGGTGCAGAGCAGCGGCAAGTGTCCTGCCTGGTGTCTGTCTGAGGTTCTCCACCCGCACACTCACCTACACTGTGGGTGGCTCTTCACTGTGCCTACAAAGACCACAGTTCAGCCCTGCAGTCTTGTCCCAGGTGGTCGTCCCAGCCACAGTTTTGTGGGGTTTTTTGGTAGAGACAGAGTCTCACTTTATTGCCCTTGACAGAGTGCTGTTGTGTCACAGCTCACAGCAACCTCCAGCTCTTGGGCTTAGGCAATTCTCTTGCCTTAGCCTCCCGAGCAGGTGGGACTACAGGCACCCGCCACAACATTCAGCTATTTTTTTGTTGCAGTTTGGCCGGGGCTGGGTTTGAACCCGCCAACCTCGGCATATGGGGCCAGCACCCTACTCACTGAGCCATAGGTGCTGCCCCCAGCCACAGTTTTAACCTCTACTTCTCCTACCCTCCAAGACAGGCACCCCACCCCGACTTACTCTATATGGAGGCCCACTATGTGCTGGGCACTGTGCTGGGGATTTTACACACGTATCTAGCTTCCTTGTGATTGCCCTGAAGGAAATAATCACTGTCCCATGTTAGTAATATGGATCACAGAGCTCGGAAGGCCGAGGCCATTCAGTAGGGAGGCGCATAGGCGAGATCTGAACCCAGGACCCCTTCCCATCACAGCTGCTCACAGCACAGTGAGGAAGCTAGTCACGTCCCTCAGGGCCATGCTGTGGGGCATAAAGGCTGGATGTGTCAAGGTGATAGGGGAAGGAGGCTTCATTCCCAGGAAAAGAGGATGTTTGAGCTTTGCAGGATTCCTAGGCTTTTCCAAGGTCAAGCGGGCAGAGGGGCATTCGGGTGGTGGTTAAGCAAGTGAGGGCTGGGGGGCTAGGAGGAGTGGCATACACTTGTGGAGCAGTGAGGGGTTCATGTGGGCTGAAGTGTGGGTGTGGGGAGGAAGCAGCAAGTCCTAACTTGGACAGGCCAGTGGCTGTAGTGGAGAGCCTGGACTTGGGGGTGACGCTGGGTGCTGGGGGCGGGTGACATGTGGGCACCCTGCTAATCTGCTTTCCAGGGGATGGTGGTCCCAGGGGTCTTTCCCTCAGGTGCCTCAGCATGAAGAGGGGGACTGATGGTTCTTATGTTCCCTCCCCTGCCCCACAGAACTACTATCCCGGCCCTGGGAATTACGGGGAGAAGGGCAACCCCTACACGAAGCTGGAGGAGAATGCCTGGAACCGGTCCCATTCCGAGGGCCTCATGTGCAGGATGACCAACAAGCCAATCTCCTTGACTCATAAGGTATCCCCTTCACATGGCCAGGTCTCGCCTGCCTCCCTGTCCTGAAGGGGACTCCTGGGGGCAGACAGGGACCCCAAGACCTGACTGGGCAATGGGCTTGTGTCAGGAGCTGTCCTGCAGGCCTCATCGCCTCTGCTGTGTTACAGGGGAGTGGCCTGGGACCCGGCACCTATTTCTTCAAAAGTGGCATCGAGACATACCTGGCACAATCCATGGGCACCCGTGGTCCCTATGACACTTTCTCCGGTGACCGAGGCAAGCCCCTGCCTTATGGACATTACTCCATGCAGGTGTGTACCTCCTATGTTGGGGGGTCATTTCCCAGTTGGATGACGGGACTCACGAGTTAACACCAGGGACACCGTCCTCTGAGCCACACAGGGCCCTTCCTACATGCCGCTCACTTCAGCCTCACAGTGAGGGCAGGATGCCGCTCCCTGTGAGGCACTGAGGCCAGCCACCCAGTTGGTAAGGGGCAGAGACAGGATTTGAACCCCAGAAGACCCATCTGACTTCACAGTCAGTTCCCTCTCCTCTGAACTACACAAGAGGTGTGAGTGGCCCACAGCGTCAGGGCTGGCAGGACACTAGCCACAAGGCCTGCAGGGACTTGAGAGCACAGGGTCAGGTGTTCTGCTCTTTGGGAAACACTTCCTGGGCATCGTAGACCCGGCTCAGCCAACTGGGTCTCTGTTAATGAGGCAGAAAACTGGAGGGCCAGGAGAGGAAACCGAGGTAGACTTTTGGCTTGATGCCTCATTTTCTGCCCCCACCCAAGTACCTGCTGTGTGCCTTCACAGCACTCTGTGCTTAGTTTCTTCTTGCTATAACAACTGGAATCGAGTCTTAACAGTATAATTACCCATTTATTTGTCTACACTGTGCGTTCTCTCAGGGAGTACACTTAGGCCAGGGAGTCATCTAGGTGAAGGGAAAACCCTCCGTGGAACTTATATTCTAATGGGAAAACAACAACAAAAGACCACAATCACCAGCGAGTAATAAAAAGAAAAAAAAATCCAAGACAGAGCCTAGGCAGCAGGAGGCCTAGGAGGGAGGTGGTCAGCGTGGAAAGACTTTGGGAGCTGTTGGTAGATCAGCCGCTAAACTGAGCCCTGCACCTGGCTGCCCCCCAGCACCTCCTAGACCTCCTCAGATCCTGCCCAGAACAGCAGGGACCTTGGGCCCCTCTGCAGGTGCTCTGCAGACTGTCTTTGTGTTTGTTTTCACAGGGTTTTTAAAAGAGCAGTTTCAGGTTCACAAGAAAACTGAGGGGAAAACACAAGAGGGTTCTCACCTCCCCCCACCACACGCAGCCTCCCCTCTCTCATGTCCTCCGTCAGACTGAGGTTTGTTCTAGTTGAGGAACCTACATGGACATGCCATGATCAATCAAAGTCCACAGTCTAACTCGGGGTTGCTCTGGGTGGTGCGTTCTGCACGTGTGTGTGACCCACACCCACTGCTTCAGCATCACACAGAGTGGTTTCCCTGCCCCCTCCCCATCCCCTTCTTCAGTCACACTTGCTGGTTTGTAAATGTTTGAATTATTGGCTTGGCGCCTGTGGCTCAAGTGGCTAAGGCGCCAGCCACATACACCTAAGGTGGTGGGTTCAAATCCAGCCCGGGCCCGCCAAACAACAATAATGGCTGCAACCAAAAAATAGCTGGGCGTTGTGGCGGGCGCCTGTGGTCCCAGCTACTTGGGAGGCGGAGGCAAGAGACTCGCTTGAGCCCAGGAGTTGGAGGTTTCTGTGAGCTGTGATGCCACAGCACTCTACTCAGGGGGACAGCTTGAGGCTCTGTCTCAAAAAAAAAAAAAAAATTGAATTATTGCTCCTGCTTACAAAAACCCTGACTTGATAAGTGTCCCACAAGTGACTGAAACAAAGAAGGAACTGATGAGAACAAACTGGGTACAGGGGTGGCACATGGCCGGTGCTCGCTGCTGGGGGAGGCTGTCTGCGCCCGTTGTCTGGGTCAGGCCCCCAGTAGGGTCTGCCTGGGACACCCGCCCAGCGGGGTGGTGGGTGACACCTCCTCACGGCATTTGCTTCTCACTGGTGTGGGTGAGGGTGGATAAAGGGGGCTCTTGATTGTGCTGGGGT
>CAUYTI010066646.1:0-28692 GCA_963575145.1 Galago senegalensis | reverse complement strand
TGGAAAGTGAAAATATAATGACGTTACTCAAGTCCTGCTCTCCTTCCTCCGACCCCCATTTCATGCTTAAACTGCTTCCCATTGCCCTTGAAATAAAACTGAAACTGCTCATATGACATTCAAGGCTCAGATGTGACCCCCGGCAACCTTTCCACCTATATTTCTCCTAACCCTTTGTTCATTCTTTCCCCACTGCCCTCAGATGCTCTGTTCAAGTCAGACTGAATTCAGATGATTTCTTTCAGCAATTCTGGGCTTTCTCTCTCACACATCATTCTCCCTCCCTGAAACACCCTCCCCAGCTTTTGTCCCCTCCTAGGGAGGGATGCCCTTTCCTCAGGGAGGTCCTGCAGTGGCCCTGCTTTATGCTCCTATTTCTCCCCAGACTTCCCTGTGGAACTCACGTTTTGTTACGGTGGCTGTGGAAATTCACCACTAAGATCTGTGAATGAGCAGTAACCCAACGACCTGAGCTCTGAAGCCACACTCCTCACCAGCTGCCCCCAACTCTGGACTGAGCCTGAAGGAATGCCAAGGCAGGACCATTCCTGGTAATGGCCACCTCCTCAGTTTCAAGCTGACTTGGCTTGAAAACTCCTATCACCTTGGCCAAACCTTTGCAAGAACTGCTTGGTAGATGTTTCCAACAGCTGTTCCTTACATCATTTTCTCCCCTGGGGGGGGGTCAGATGTGCCCTGTGCCTGATGTTTTCTCCCATGCTCCCCTGGTCCCTGGCTCCCTCTCTTTTTTTCCTCATGGGCAGGTTCTCTGATAAATCTCTTGGTGCCTGTCTCTAAGAGGACCAGAGCTAACATACTCATTTAATTCTCTGTCCCTGTTCACTAGACTATGAACCATGTGAAAGAAGGGGCCCAGTCTGTATTGCTTACCATGAACTAACTTCTGTATCTGGCACAAATTAGCCACTCAATATTTGTCCAATGAATGTTATTAAATGAAGGTTTGGTTCTAATAATACTGTCAGTCTGACTCCAAAGCCCATTTTCTATTTACTCCCCATACTTATTTCTTGCTGCCTGTGCTCTACACACACACACACACACACACACACACATACACACGGAAATACTCTAAGGACATTCAGATATAGAGAACAAAAAACACGGTATCAGGGCACCAGGTATGATCTGCAAAGAGCCTTTGCAGGGTGGAGCTGAGAGAAGATGGACAGGAGATAAATATCCAGATATTTGGTGATACTATTCTCAACCACTAAGACTTTGTTCTATTTACTGCAACATTTTTACTGCTTATATGATGCCAGACACATAGTAGACACTTACATTTTTTTTTCAGAATGAATGAATGAATTAAATCATCCACTTCTATGGATTTTTCCCATTCTTCTGTGAATTTGAATGCCCTTTAGACAAAAATTCTGGAACTAACTGTGAGTACAACTCATACATAACTGTGAGTACAACTCATACATAAACGTGGCTTTTATTTTCCAATTTGCTGATGGCATTTCTTTAATTCTTTTTTTTTCTCCCCCCTGGGAGAAATACAACACTTGCCCAAATGTCTCGAATCCTTGTAGCATTTTCACTAAGAGTTAGAATTTGCTTCTTGAGATTCTAGGAGACACACTTAACGAGTTTCTAAGTAATAAGCTAAAAAGTAAACTGTTATCAATGTGTCTTTAAGAAACTAATGTTGCCAAACAAAAGCATCCCTAATCAAAGTAATCTAACTAAACCCTGATCAACACACTCTACGCCCAAGGCCTGCTTTGTGAACAGTAAGCAATGGAAACAGGAATGAGGTGCTGCCCCGCCACGATGGCTTGGGGTAGCCCTAGCTGAGACCTTGCACACAGACCCCTGCTGCTCCCCTGGCGGTGAGAGGCTTTTTATCGAGTTGCCATCACCTCTATAAAGTCTTCCAACATGTCCAACTTTAACATTAGTTATTTTTTTTTCTTTTTCTTTTTTGAGACAGAGCCTCAAGCTATCCCCCTGGGTAGAGTGCTGTGGCCTCACAGCTCACAGCAACCTCCAATTCCTGGGCTCAAGCGAGTCTCCTGCCTCAGCCTCCCAAGTAGCTGGGACCACAGGTGCCCGCCACAACACCCGGCTATTTTTTGGTTGCAGCTGTCATTGTTGTTTGGCAGGCTCGGGCTGGATTTGAACCTGCCACCTTAGGTGTATGTGGTTGGCACCTTAGCCACTTGAGCCACAGGTGCTGAGCCAACATTAGTTATTTTTTCTTCTCTTTCTCTTTGCTCTTTATTTCAATACTCACAGTCTATCTTGATTCAATCAGCCACATACATATCTGTTTATCCCCACTATTTATTTAAATTTACATAACAGTAATGCCTCATCATTCTACAGGAGTTCATGGTTTAAAAAATTACTTCCAACCCTACATTTCATTTTTCTTTTCAGCCTGGACAAAAACCTGAGGCAGAAAGAACAGATATATCAACAGCTACTTTACAGATGAGGATGTTGAAACTGGAAAAAGTTGGAGTCAGACAGCCCGAGATTTGACTTCCAGTTCTGCCACTGACTACTGTGAAGTCTGGAATACTCTTGTTATTGCTCTGGGCTTCAGTTTTCTGCAAAATACGGGTGGATGTTAAGACCGATTTCGTATGGTTGTGAGGATCAAATATAATTACGTAAAGGTCTCAGCAAATAGTGCCTGGGACTTCTCTTCATAAACAGAAGCAATAAATGTATAAATAAAACTATGTGGCAGGGTTAATAAAAAGTCATATGTTGAACTCAGATCTTGACTCCAAGTCCAGGGCTCTCTTGAGTATTCACTGCATTTTCTATATTATATCATAAGCTTTTTATGGTAGAAAGTACTATTAAGCTATTTTTGTATCTGCAGCAAGTTTAAGCACAATATTTTTCAGTTCATAAGGACTCGAATTGTTAACTATGCTGTGCAACAGCACGATGACCCCCTAAGAGAACAAATTTCCTTCTATCTTCTTGCCTTTATTGTCCCAAGTAGATGTTGAACCTTGAGCCAGTTTCTACATCAGCAAGTCTGTATTCCAGGCATGAATACAAGAAGAGGGATATGTATAAACAAGGAAAGGCAAGAACTATATTACTGGGCAGTCTTAGCTGCCAGGGATGTATGGAAAAATACATATAGAGATACCCAGTCTCTACTGTTATAAGAAGACAAAGAACGGGAATTGAGATTAGGATTTATCAGATACGTTTAGAGTGAGCCAGCATACGGTATTTGCCTCAAGAAAATTTGATAAATTTGTTTTATATTAAATTGCATAAAATATTAAATTATTGCATTATTGTTTTATCAAGGTAAGTTTAAATACAGTTTAAAAACTTCACTGGCCATAGTGGTGAGAAATTGAAAATCAGTCATATTTCATAGTCCCTCCCTAAAGACAAATACTATCTATTTATTAAAGTGTTGGGTGGGGATGTCATAGACTTACAGGGCACCAGAAAGAGGGAAAGATCCCAAGTCTTCCATCTATTATGGTTTCCTTTCAACTGATCATTAATTTATTCAACAACATGGGTAAAATCTTAAAAGCATTGTGCTAAGTAAGGGAAGCCACACCTAGAAGGCTCTGTGTTATATAATTCCATTCATACAACAGTGTAGAGAAGGCAAGACTACAGATACAGAAAACAGATCAGTGTTTCCAGGGAAGAGTGGATATAGGAGTGGTTGAGTATACAGAGAGGCTGAAATAGAAAGGCAGAGCAAGGTAATGTACAGTACCTGCCTTGGGAAGATGTCACAAATTTGTTTCATATAAAGTTGCATAAAATATTATAGTATTCTTCAGAGAAAATTTTAGGGTACTGAAGTGGTGTACCTATGATTCCATGCCTTTGCCAAAATCCATAGAACTTTACATCACAAAAAAGGAAACACTAATGTATGTAAACTGTAAAATGAAATATAACCAGAACGTTGGGGGAATTCCAAAATAAAATCCAAGTTGAGAAACACGCATCTCACTATATTGGAAATGTATGGCACAATTTCACTAGAGAAGGCAGGGAATAGAGGAGATGACCTAAGTGACTTGGGATAATGGTGTTTAGACTGGACACCGTAAGGGCAAAGAAAAAGGAACTGTACGTAAGCCCTGTACAGTCCGTAAAGTTGTTCACAAGAGGATGCAGGTTAACAATTCTGCAACTCTTTTCCATATATACTGGGGTTGAACAAATAATACATAGTGATGGTAGGTGCCACTTCTCAGTACTGGAGAGAGAAATTACAGACAAGCAAGAAGAGAAGGTTACAGTAAGCTTGTGGTACTGAATTAGAGACGCAGTAGGAACCCATGTTTAGCCTAATATGATAGAAAGAAGAGAGTTGAACAGACCAGAAACAATTATACCTACAGACATTACTTTGCTCTGTCTTCCAAGTGCCCAGAAGCAATGACAGCCAGCTCACAAAGATTACTCCCAGTGCTCAGACCTTGGTGTCACAACAGTACCCGGGAATAAAAGGAACCCCGGCTTTGGAGAACTAGCTGACTCTAAGGCTGTGGCAGGGAAAATACAAATTAAACCTGGAACATTTGACACTACCAGGAAGTTAGGAAATGCAGAAAAAATAAATCTACAAGGGCATGACAAAGAGGTCTACTAATGAGACTCTCGGTGACCAAAGCTGGAACAATTTATGCAACAACAACAAAAACCAACATACTGGATCATAACACAGACTACAAACTACTAGGAGAATGCCATGAAGGCTGTGTTGACAAGTTCGATGAACATATTTCAGATTGTATATAAAACCAGCACATTGTACCCCATGACTGCATTAATGTACATAGCTATGATTTAATTTTAAAAAAGAAGGGGAAGAGTTCATAATCATGTGAATAAACAATTGAATGAATAAATAAATAAAAGGGGGGAGAAGACAAATCTTCCTTACTAAAAAATTCAAAATCTATGTAGAAACTCCCCTTCCAGAAGGCTGAGTTTAATCTCCTCCCACCTTTTGAATGAAGGTTGGACTAGGTGAATCACTTCCAAAATGTAGAGTATGAGAAGGAAAAAGTACTTCATAGTGGAGAAGCCTGACCAACACTGTCTTGATCAAGTGATCAGGGTTATTCTCTGATCTATGTCATGTGCACTTGATACGATGTGATTAAAAAGGGCACTTCACCCCTGAGATATTCTTTACAAAAAAAAACTAAAACCCCAGTCAAATCACAAGAGAAGGCTCAGACAAACCTAATTAGGGGAAAAATCTACAAACCACCTGACTAGTACTTCCCAAAGCTGCCAAGGTCATAAAAGACAAGAGAAGACGGATAAAACACCCCAAACCTGAGAAAGCTAAGGAGACAAGACAACCAAATGTATCCTGGATTGGCGACTGCAGGAAAGGACATTAATGAGAAAATTAGTGGTATGTAAATAAAGTCTAGAGCACCCATTTGAATGGAGTACCCATCTTCAAATATATCAGATGAACTTGGACAATAGGCGATGTCATGAGAGCCACAATGGACTGAGGACTCGAGATCTCCCCTCTATTTTTTGGTGGCATGTACCTTTCCCCACCTCTTACCACCATCTCAATAAATGTATATGATGCCAGGGAGGTGCTCTAAAATGTGATGGTTTTAGTTTTTTGCCATCCTGACATTTGAGAGAGTTTCAAGTTAAATTTAAATTAAATTAGACTAAAATGTAAATATTACATTGATAAAAGAAGGATATAACATTTAAAAAAGAAGCTATTTTGGAATAATTTTAGATTTGTTGAAAAGTTATAAAGATAGTATACAGAATTCCTGTAGGAATTCTTGCCTAAGCTTGTATCAAATGTAAATATTAAGTTGAGAAAATAAGAATGTAACATTAAAAAAACTAAGTTCTTTATTTCAGAATGATTTTGGGTTTGCTGAAAAGTTGTAAAGATAGTATAGAGCAGTGGTTCTCAACCTTCCACAACCCTTTAATACATACAGTTCCTCATGTTGTGGTGACCCCCCCAACTATAAAATTATTTTTCTTGCTACTAGCAATGAAAGTTTGTATCATTCACCTGTTTAAGTTTCCCTAATGTCATCACTTTACATTATTGTGGTGCATTTGTCAAAACTGAGAACCCAATACTGGTACGTTTAAAGCAATCATTACACACCCCGTACCTCTCTCCAGACCCTCACCTCCCCGAATGCTATAAGGTCACACACAGTGACACAGTTTAGACACTCTTGGCTCTGTTTCCTATAATACTGTTCTTGGGAAAGTTAAACCTCTTTTCTCTGGGACAGGCCAGCTCCACTGTTTGGCAACTTTATATTTACAAAGAGGATACCTGTGATCCTGCTTTCCCACTGCTCATTCATGCCGTCTTGCATTTGTAGTCTGCTACAGCTGAGAATTCAGAAGAATGTTTTTCAGTGCATTGACTTGACATTTTTCAACCCATCATACCGCTTGACACATCATTATATACTTGTCTGTCTCAAGCCCTTACAGTGATTTCCTTGTGGTTAAGGATTGTGTCATATTTCTCCACATGAATGTAGAACCTACCACAGTGCCTAGCACATGGTGGGATGTTAATTGTATAAATGTGACCTGAATATCCCCAAGCCTTCAGCACCTCTAATTTGGCTTTATCAACAAAGCTGCATATTATAAACCTCTGGTAACTGGGGCTCACTCATCACCACTGAATGAAAGCCAGCTGAGGTTCTGTAGGTAGTGGGATCTCAAAGTGCTAGGCACCCCACTTCTGCCTTCCTGACCAACATAATTCAGGTGATGCAGGATCATGATTCCTGAGGTATATGCTCTTTTTGTATAGATTGCCATTACCCTTGTTCTCAGCAGTTGCCTTGTGGTATACAAATATTCTTTCTGTGATGTAGTTATTGGTTCCTGCCCAAGATTCAGTCCACTAACTCATGCCCAGAGTTCCCTCTGGAAACTCACAGATACAACTCAGAGTTGCCTGCAGAAAGTTAAGTTGTATCTGACAAAAACAATCAGTGCTACGGCTGAGGTTTTTCACCGGGGATGCGGATGGGGAAAATTTAAAAAAAAAAAAAAAATTGCTAGAACCTGCTAATCTCTCTGCAGCCAGCAGCTAAGATTTTCCAATTGAACACTAAGTTTAATGTAATTTAGTATATTTGCTCAGTGTGCGTTTTACCCCTGGGTTAACATGGGAAAATGAGGAAAGAGCTAATTGCTCTATTATCACTTCAACATAATGGGCCAATGCCCCAGAGCAGCTGCTGTTCTTATTAGATGGTGCCACCAGGGGGAAATACCATTTCCTCTTTCCTTCAGTTCAACTTCTTTTGTTTAGTAACTGTGTTTACAGGATACACTTGTCTGGTTCGCCCTGACCCGTGGTGACACAGCTATAACTTTACTTTAGCTTTCCTTTCCCCAAATCCTCAATATCCAGTTTGCATCTCCAAGAAGACAACTCTGTTTTTGAAAGTAATGCATTTCTGGAACTATTAATAAGGTGGTGGAAAACAAACAAACAAACAAAAAAACCTCAGCCAATTCTGAGCTCTATTTCTGCCTCTTATTAGCTACAAGTTCCCAGGCATTACATAATTTCTCCTAAAACCTACTTTGTGCATCTGCAAAACGAGGGTAATAATAAAAGCTGTCTCTGAGGGTTGTCATGAGGAATAAAGGATGTTAAGCAAAGGAAATGCCCGGGTCTGTGTCTAGTACATGGTAAACCCCCAGTTCCTACCTATTACAATGAGTATTCGTTTTAAATATATTTAATGCACTGGCCAAAATGACTGGAAATAAAGGCAAAGGGTATTACAAAATACAAAGCAAGGGTGCTTTAGCAGCTCATTTGCATTATAGTAAATTAATCTTTTCCTGTTTTTGCTTTGACTGTGAGGATGAATATGACAAAGAATCAAGAAAAAAAAAGATGCTCTGGTTCAATACCAATATGATTTGTATAGTATATGAGGGCTCTCAATTATTTTCTCAAATAATTTCCTAAGAGCCAGAGTGACATATAAGAGGAACATGACATTTGGAGTTGGAAGATGGACCTTCAAGTCTCAGGTCTGCCCTTTCCAATTGTAAAAACCAAGGCCAGAGCCTCTTCTTTTCTGAGTCTCTCTCCTGTGTGTAACAAGGTCCAGATGTTATTTCATTTACTCTACCCTTAAATGTTCAAAAAACATTCAAGTAAAGAGTTTCAATAATGCCTTAAAAACTAAAGTGCCACACAAAAGTGTGCATACAAATGTTTATAGCAGTTTTCCCAGAGAAGAATCCCCCAAACTAGAAGCAATCAAAATGTCCTCCAATAATGAATGGAGAAAGTTCTTGTACATTCATACAGTTACAAGTTATTTAGTAATATAAAGAAATGATCTATCATACCCTGCAAAGACATGGGTGAATTCTAAATACGTATTTACTGAGTGACATTTACATTCTAGTAGATTAATCTGGGACTGTATAGTGTATGGTTTCCTTTATATGACAGTCCACTAAAAATGATACTATAGAGATAATAAAAAAACTCTGTGAATAGCCCACATCACAAAGTCCCAAATTTGTAGATGCTGGCGAGGGTGTAGAGAGAAGGGTAATCCCACTGTTGGTGGGATCACACACTAACACAGCCTTTTTAGAAAAAAGTATGGAGAATCTTTCAAGACCTAAAAGGAGACCTTCCATTTGATCCCACAATTCCATGAGTAGGCATCCCCCACAAAGGAAAAAAAAGTTATTTTACCATAAGGACATTTGTACTAGAATGTTTACAGCGGCTCAATTCACAATCATGAAGATGTAAAACAATCCAACCGCCCATCAACCCTGAATGGGCTAATAAACTGTGATTCATGTGTACTGTGGAATACTACTCAGCCACAAAAAATGGAGACTTTACATCTTTTATATTTACCTGGATGGAATTGGAGAACATTCTCCTTAGTACAGTATCTCAAGAATGGAAAAGCAAGCATCCCATGTACTCAATACTAATTTGAAACTAGTAGAGGAACAAGTACAGGCCCACATGAGAGAAACACAGTTAAATTCAAGAAGGAGGCAGAGGGAACAGGAGAAGAGGTTCAGAAAGCTCCCACTTAATGGGTGCAAAGGAGGGGGATATGGCACACTTCCTGGGTGAGGGACTGAAATACAACTTGGACTTCTCCTTACAAATGCAAACCATGTACCCTAACCACATGTACCTTTATATTAATCTGAAATTTAAAAAAAAAAATCTATGGTTTCAAGGGATTGAGGGCTAGATAAGTTGACAAATAAAAATTAAATTTTGGGAGAAGTAAACCTATACTGTATGATACTATAATTACAGATGCATGACACTATGCCACTGTAAAATCACATGCACCTTAATAAGTACACATTAAAAACCCATTTAAAAAGTTGGGGGAAATCCCAGATTGGAATACAGAATATTATAAGACACTCTAACTATATTATACATGCAGGAAACAATCTCACTGAAGAGGGTGGTGGAAAATGTGATAATCTAAGTAACTTTAGAAACAAGTGTAGTCTATAAAACTAAAGAGAAGAAATATAAGCCCTATATCCGAGTTGATAAAGTTGCCCCATGGTATATGGCTGACAATATTGACTTTGCCATATACCTACACTAGAATCGGCTGGTGTGGGTGGTACTGGAGTGGGAAGTACAGATAAGAAAAAGCCAGGAGGAGGCTAGATTCATCCACGTGGTCGGTAACAGGATAGAGTTGATGACATCAGTACAAAGTATTTTCGGCTTAAAATAGATACAGATGCTTTAACATTTGAAAATATGTAAAGTTATGTGTATATATGTAGTTAGTATATATACATATATATTTTCTTGCTCTGTCAGATAAGAGGGCTGAAAAGTACGGAGACTCCAGTACTGATGAACACACCCACTGCCCAGATCTTGCTTTCTAATACCCTTCTCCAATACAAAGATCCAAATCTTGGTTTTTAATGCCCTTTCTAATAAAAATAATAAGGGCTCTTTGAAAAAACAACTGATTCCAGGACTGAGGCAGAGAATGAAGTATCTCATAGTGCCAGAAAGAAGGGAAGAAGATGGGAGGCACAGCTCCTGGGTGAAGGACTGAAATACAACCTGGGCTTTTCCTTACAGGAAGGAAGAAAGGCAGAGAGGAAGGAAGGGCCCTCACAATGACTGAACCAGGCCAAAGAGTACAGCAGACAATTCATGCTCAAAGCTGAAACAATTTCACCAACAAAATAAAGTAATACTGGAATATAACCCAAAGTATGAAGTAAATATCTGTGAGTCTACAGTGTTATAAATCGATGATTAAATAAATAAGTGGGGGAGAAGCAAAAAATCTCTTATGCAGACAAATTGCAAATACTTCATGTAGATACTCTGCTTTCACAGAGATGAACCATAACTCCCCGCTCCCTCAGCACAGGCTATGCATAGTAACTTCCCAGTAAAGAGCACAGTTAGAACAGCGGAGGGGATGGGGGTGGGGGTGGGATGTAGTGGAGAAACCTGAAAAATGCTGCTTCAGCCAGGTGACCCAGGGCAGCATCGACAGTCCTCAATCATGTGGAGAGTAGACGCCTGAATCTGATGTGATGGCAATGGTATTTGACATCAGGGATCCTCCTCCAAAAACTCCATACCCTAGTCTACTCATGAGAACACATTAGACAAACTTCAATAGAGGCTCAATCTATAATCTGCTTGACCAATACTCCTCCAAGCTCTCAAAGTTATAAAAAAATATAAAGTCTGAGGAATGGTTACAGCAAAGAGGACATGTGACAAGTAAATAGTGTGATGTGGCTTCCTGGATGGGATTCTAGGACAGAAAAAGGACATTAGGTAAAGTCTGAGAAAACCGGGCTAAGGTCTGAACTATAGTTAGCAATGTATCAACATCTGTTCACCAACTATAAAAAACCTGCCCTCCTAATGGAAAATGCTAATTCCAGGAGGAACAGGGTACAGGAACATGTGGGAACTCTGTACCACCCTCTCAATTTTTCTGTAAATTAAAACCTACTCTTAAAAATTAAGTTTGTTTAAAAACAAAAGAAGCAATAAAATCCAAAAGCTACACAAGCATACATTCTTATTAATTCATGACACTTCTATAACCACACTGAGTGAAAAGCAGAGACGTTATTAGTTTCCCTGTTTAACTGATGAGGACCTTCAGAATAAAAGCAATTTCCCCAAAGCACCATAGCTACAAAGTGCTGGACCCAGACCTCGGGCCATCTTATCCCTTCCTTAATTCCCCACACTTGCTTTACACGAGCTCTCAGGGCCCATGAGTAGGGCCGACAGTCTATCATTGCTGTACCCTTAGAACCTAGTTCAGAGGTTAGCCCATGATAGCTACTTACCAACTCATGTTAGACAGAGTTATCATTCCTCTGAAATATATATAAAGAAAACAGTTCAAGAAGGGTACGGTCCCACAGATTCTATTTTTGCTGTCCTGTATGGGTATCTGCATTATTGTAATGACAGGTTTGTTCATGTGAGTATGTTCTGAAGAGCAGGAGAGTAATGCCATCAGCGTTAAGGGGATGGCATTCCACCATTTGTTCAACATCACACCAAAATGTCTTCTGTGAGGAGGAGTGCTCTAGACAAAGCAAAAGTCCTGCTTCCAGGCAAATGTGATGAGCATTAAAACATACTGTGTGCAGCCAGTGTCTGTAAGAGAAGAATAAATATCTACAATTCCATGGTAGGCAAATGTAAAGAGAGATGGGGTTCTGTTGGATAAAACCCAGACCCAACAAGAAATTATAAAGACAGGGTTAAAGACTTTCTGATACCAGACAGACTGATCAATTTGAAATTGTTCCCCCAAATTTGATATCAAGAAGAAAAACAGTTCTTGGGTGAAGTCATTGTGGTCGGTTTTTCTCAACTCTTTCAGTCATCAAGATCAAAACTCACCTTCTCCCATCCCCATGCTGGACACAAGAAGAGGACAAAGTTGGGGAAGCGAAGTCCCAGGCAGACAGAGGAGCTGCCTGAGAACGCCTTGCTTCAGGCCACCATTACTTTCTACATCAGAAGGATACATTTCCAGAGGGCACAGCTGGAGAAAGTACCTGCTTACAAAGCCCAACCGGCTTCCGGTCACACTTTACATAAAACCATAGCTCACCACCATGGCCTGTATGATCCAACACAACTGGGCCCTGCTTCCCTCTCTGAACTTCCTCCTAACACTCTCCTGAGTACTCACCATATTCCAGCTCATCATTCTTCTCTGTGTTTCTTGAACATGACAAGCATATTCCAGCCTTTGCACTTGACACTCTGCCTTAAAGGCTCTTCCTCCAGACTTGAGCTCAGCTATCTCCTCTTCCAACAGGCACTGTCTGACACAACTGAAATGACCAACTTTGTGTTAGTTGAAGTCATCTAAGAGGCAAGTGTCAAGAGATATTAGACATCCAAGAGAGTCATTGGAAAAAATGTCTGTGAGGGGAGGAAGCATCGCACTGCAATGTGGGTCTAATCCCTAACCCTAACCCTAAAAGGAAGGGATAGAAAGAGTGTTGAGTAGGAAGCCCCTTGGACTATAGTACAGTTCTGAGAAAATTTTGGCAAGACTAATGCAGAATTCTTTTTTTTTTTGCTCACAGCAACCCCAACTCCCGGGCTTAAGCAATTCTTTTGCCTCAGCCTCCCAAGTAGCTGGTACCCACCACAACACCCAGCTATTTTTTTTTTTTTTTTTTGTGAGACAGAGCCTCAAGTTGTCACCCTGGGTACAGTGCTGTGTCATCACAGCTCACAGCAACCTCCAACTCCTGGGCTCAAGTGAGTCCTCTGCCTCTGCCTCCCTAGAAGCTGGGACTACAGGTGCCCACCACAATGCCAAGCTATTTTTTGGTTGCAGCCATCATTGTTGTTTGGCAGGCCCAGGCTAGAATTGAACCTGCCAGCTCAGGTGTATGTGGCTGGTGCCTTAGCCACTTGAGCCACAGGCGCCAAGCCTACCAGTTATTTTTTGAGATGAGGTCTCACCCTGGCTCAGGCTGGTCTCAAACCTGTAAGCTTTGGCAACCCACCAGCCTCAGCCTCACAAGTGCTAGGATTATAGACATGAGCCACTGCGTCCAGCTAATGCAGAATTCTTGAGCCAGAGTCATCACTGATAGAGTCCTGCATCTCAAAACAATGAGCTGGCTGAGAAGCCAATCCCTGTTGTGCTCAGTCACTGGCTAGGCGCAGTTCTTGGGAAGGGTGATCTCAGCATGAACACAGACAATGGTTGACTCAGATTGTAGCAGCTGGGACCCTCAGTCAGTGACATTCCCCGTGGGGGTATCTGAACATCACACTTTCAAGTCTACCCCACCCCTCCCACTGCAGCTCTGAGGGCATCCATCACATCCCCTGTGTTTGTTTCTTCAATATTTGATGGCATCTTATTAATTTGTTCATTGTCTTCTCACCTACCACCCCTTCTTATCACCAGTGAAAGAAACACAAGAGTCTTAGTTGTCTTGTCCACCACTCTGTCCTAGCACTCAAAATACTTCCTGATGTGTAGTAGCAGCTCAAACAAATGTTAAATGAATCCCTAAGTCTTAGGCAAGGGGAAAAGAAATTAGGGTTACACCTTGTTTCTTCTCTTTATGGTACATTCCAATAGATGAGCCTCTGTCATAAAAACCAATCAACCGGTTTTCTAGGCCTGGTCGGTGAGTAGCAATGGCAGGATATCCATAGCATATGTAGTATGAGTTCCACAGCTCATTCTCTTGTCCAGCTTCAGCAGTCTCAGATCTATCAGCTAGAAAATAAATGGGACTTGCATGAATTTCACACTGTATTGAAATACACAGGACTGTAGTGTTAGATTATCTTCAGTTCCTCAAAAAATTAAAGGTTGTCCAAAGATTGAGAAACTCAGGAGGATGAATTGCTGGCCCTGGCAAGTATTTATGAAAGACATGAATTTAGAAAAGCAGAGTTTGTCCAAGGTGGAGAAACCAGGATCTATGTGGATTTGCTGCAAAATTTCAAGATATTTGTGAGCATCAATTCAATGAATGTCTCCAGAATAGTGACTTTGAATATACCCTTTGCTCTCTGCCTCCTCTTGTGACCAACTTTGAACTGCTACCAGATTATCCATTCTTCTCCCCATCTTCATTCAAACTTAGTGGAAAATGGCTGTCACCACGTCAGCTATCAGCTCTCTGCCAGCTCTTAGACAACCTATAGGCAGAACGCTGTGGCAGTGTGGCATCCTGATCCAGGCATCCTGATTGCATGGATGCAGTTTTCCCTTTTAAGTTCATAGTGGATTCTCAGGAAAAAGTTCACAGAAGGACAGCTCAAGGCTCTTCCAACACAGAGCTAGATTTTGGAGGAGCTGCTGCATCTGATGTAGACCAAGAGGGAATTGTGGATGAGAAGGCTGTACAGGATGTGAAGTCATTGTCAAGGCTAATCCAGGAAATCTTGGACTTTGATTAAGCTCAGCAGATAAAACGCTTTAATAGTAAATTGTTTCTGTACAATATCTGTTTCTGTGAGAAGCTGGGTAGTGAATGCATGTACTTCTTGGAGTGTAGGCATGTGTACTACAAAGCCTGTCTAAAGGACTACTTTGAAATCCAGATCAGAGATGGCCAGGTTCAATGCCTCAACTGCCCAGAACCAAAGTGCCCTCAGTGGCCACTCCTGGTCAGGGCAAAGAGCTAGTGGAAGCAGAGATGTTTGCCCATTATGACCACCTTCTCCTCCAGTCCACTCTGGACCTGATGGCAGATGTGGTGTACTGCCCCTGCCACCACCCTTCTGCCCCCACCCTGGCTTACCATGGGGTTTCTCCAGGTAAGGTGACTGCAGAAAAGTTAATAGACTTAGGAAATGAGAACCTGCAATCAGGTGAAGCCAACAAAAGATTTTTGGAATAGAGGTATAGTAAGAGGGTGATTCAGAAGGCACTGGAAGAGATGGAGAGTAAGGAGTGACTAGAAAAGAACTCCAAAGCTTCCCACGTTGTTGGGCTCCCATGGAGAAATCAGATGAATGTAACAAGATGACGTGTATTGGCTGTATGCAGTATTTCTGCTGTATTTGCATGGGATCTCTCTCTAGAGCAAACCCTTACAAACATTTCCCTAATCCTGCTTCCCCATGTTTTAACCAGTTGTTTCTTGCTGTGGATATCAATGGAGATATTGGGGAAGATGAAATTGAAGATGAGTTAACTTATGCTCAAGATATGGAAGTGGAATGGTTTGCCCTAGTCTTTTATCACGAACACAGAGTAATCCTGAAGAGTACTTAGGATACCAATCAATCACTCTTCCTATGTAGACCTATGGAAGAACAAGGTGTATATTTTCACGTGGTACTACTGATGAAGGCACATTCATGCATTTTTAAATGCAACATACACTGAGAAAAATTGTAAGCCAAAGGTTCAGAAAATGAAAGCTACAGAATATTAAATATTATAACATTCCCAAATCTCTAAATAGTTAAAAATTAAATATTTATTTTTTTCTCCAAGCTTTAAGTAAGGCAAAGAGGCTCAGGAGTTAAACTTACAGATGCTTTTTGTCTCTGAGAACCAGCCCTCTGGTTTTAGCTCTGAGAGGCATCCCTCTAAGACATTCTAGTGGTGCCCCTTACAGCTGGGGCTGGTGAGAAGCCTTATTCCTGATCTCATTTACTCCCTGTCACTCATTTGCCTTCTACCTGAATATCTGCTAAGTTTTCTTTGGAGGGAGCCCTTTGTTCTATAACTGACTGGATATTCCAGTGTTATTTTGATCTCCTGCTTTCCAGAATAGAAATTTATAATACTCTTAAAATACTGACCAAACACTGTTGGTCACTCGATATTTATTAGTCATGTATATAGTATGTGGTTTTAGGGTAAATGTAGTTTTTTTATGTTTTTTTTTTTTTTTTTTTTTGCAGTTTTTGGCTGGGGCTGGGTTTGAACCCGCCACCTCCTACTCCTTTGAGCCACATGCGCTGTCCCCCCAAATGTAGAATTTAATCCTACTGGCTTATAAGAGTTTCAGATTTATTCAACTTCCTGAGCAGTGGAGTCTAGATTCAAAACAACTTCTGTCTTGCTAACTTTCATCCCACATTCTCTCCCTTTACCTTCTGTTAGTAAGAATAATGTTAATATTCCAGCAGCACATTTTTATTTCCTCCATTAGAAACTGTAGCTCCAGAATTCCTAACTTTCTGGCATGTTTTCAAAAGTCTTCTCTGATGAGAAATGGGAATTTGGCTTCCTACCCATTTTTTGCAGCAGCAGTCTTTTGCAGGTGATAATTTTGGATTATCACTTAGATTCCTATTTCTGGGTTTTGTTGGCTTTTTGAAAACCTGACTTTCCTTTAGGTTTGGCAATCAACTTGGTTGCAAAATAAGATTTTCTTAAAAAGACAGAAGAATTGGACTGTAGCTTACAAACATGTTCCTTTTTTCCACTTTGTCATTGAAAATTGAAGAACCACTTTTAACTTTTTGAGGTGTGGGTGTCCAAAGAATCAGCGAGGACTATGTTTCTGGAATTTCAATAAGGATGCTTAATCTTAAAAATAAAACTTAAGAAATCATAATAAGACAAACGATCAACCTCATATTGATGATAAAGGAAATATGCTAAATTGTAGGTTTTTCGCCTCTTCTGAGTCACAACTAACTGTATTACTCAATAAACTACACATTTCCTTGTTCTCGTCTGTATTTTCCCAGCATGAGAGATTCTATTTAAACCACATTCAAATGAGAAAAAACTATAAAAGTGCAATCTGGGTATATAGTGTTTTATGTTTGCAGTTTATAAAGCACAAGCACACACGTTATCTCACTGAATTCTCTAAACAGTCCTCCGTGGTGCTTATTACCCATTTTCATCATTTAGATGACGAACTTGAACACAAGCGCAAAGAAAACCAGAAAGAAACAAAGCAGGCATATTAGGATGTCCATGGTAATTCACTCAATAGAAAGGAAGAGACAGTACATTCGGTCCATGTGAAATTGTTTGATTATTCCCCCAGAGGTCCAGCCTGAGTCGATGCAGAGATTCTCTGTAAGATCAGACAATGAATTTTAGAGAACAAAATCAGTTGTCTGACTCATTTCTGTTTGAAGTATTTTTTGCTTTCCTGACTCAGTCTTCTAACACAAAGCTGATTATATAATTCTAATTTTCTGCATATCCACACTTCTGTGCTAAGGATCCTGCCTTGATCTCTAAATGGTGTGTTAGCTAACTAGCAAACTCTAGCTATCAGCATTTCCTGATGAGGCTCAGGAAAGTCTCATTTATTTTTATCCTTTTCAGATTGTGGGCTTTATTTAGTATTTGGAGGGGGAACATTTGGATGACAATACAATCTTTCTGTTTACTTGTTATTTTTTAAACTTTCTTTATAGGTCCATTAAAATCATTATTAACCATCCATTATAAAACTCTTATAATAGTCACACATAGTCTCTATATTTGCGTTAATCTTACATATACTATTTGCTTTTGATAGTGTGGCTAGTGATTAATGCACTGGTTTGTTCAGTTACGGTTTGTTATGACCTACGGTGTTGCATATTCCTGTACGAGATGCCACAGTGCCCACAAAGGGCAGGGAAGCTGTGATTTCTAAAAGCTTCATGGAAAGGCTGGGAGGATGAAATAGACCGGGAAAGAGAGACCCTGGGAAAAAGAGTTTCAACGTAAGAGTCAGGGACAAGAAATTCTAGAACAGGAAGAGGAAGAGTTCCACACCACATTTAATTCTACTACAGTGCAAATGTTTCTCATGGGTACCAATTTTGCAATGGGCTCATCGTTTTCACTGTTTTGGTATGAAGATCCTCAAAAGACACAAACAACTGACAGGATATTACAATCTCTGGTTCTAACTCCGTCTGTGTGCATGAGTCCTCTCAACAGGACAGATTTGACAGGTTTCAGTTAGCCTCCATGCAGGACATGGGCTGCTAATGCCTCTCCCCACCCCATGCCAGCTATGGCTCAGGGGTCCTAGATTTCTCTAACAATTAGCCCAAATAGCAGGCTTTTGAATACATAATTTTTCTTTATCTGGGATATTGCATATTTCCTAATTATTTAATCTTAGAATCAGGTTAGGGGCTATCTGACACATTAAAAATATCTTAATTGCTGATTCATGCATGCAACAAGTTTTAGGTATTTCATTCATGTTCTTAAAAATGCCAGTTCAAATGTGCTCCTATAGTTCAAGCTCCTCCCTTTTTCACTGATGAGAAAGCAGAGGCCCAAGTGGTTATTATTTGATCATGAGGAAATAAACAGAAAAGCAGAATCAGATAGAAATGATTGTTTCCTCATAACTACTTTTTTTTTTTTTTAATAGTCTACCTTTCGACCTCCTAAAAGTGTCTTAAAAAGATCTGGGGAGGGGTCTCCTAAGATGTTTATGAGGGAGTCACTGAGCAAAGAGTTAATACTCTGCTATAGCCCCTAGGTAATGTGATTAGAAAGTTAAGACTATCAGTCTAGGTAAGGATCTATAAAAAAAATACGTTTGAATTTGTTTATAAGCATGGCACAGGCTAGATTTCCAGACTACTCTTCAGAAACTGCAGTATCATTCTGCATCCTATTTTTACAGGTACGCAGTCTAAATTGAAAATAAATTCCAAAGGAGTTCTAAGGGGAAGACTGCAGTAATTTCAGCCTAGATGAGTTGGAAAAAAATCACCTCTGAGATAGACCATAAATCCCAGCTATTTTATAGCTTTCCCTGTTCTATTCTTGTGCTTGTTCAAAGAAAAATCTAATTTCTTCAGTGAAAATTAAAAAAAAAAAGTACAGAATACAAAAGTAGATCTCAAAGTCAAAGCTTCTATCAGAACAGCCCTATCTGGGGACTAGTAAACCCCATATAGCTCTCCCTTGGGCTTCTAGATAGTTTATCTACCTGAGAGAAATCCAGGTTTTCATACAGCACAGAATTTAGGCAAATCTTGAAGTCAATTCTTCCCTAATGGGGAATGTAGTACTGGACCAGAGGATGATGCCCTAGCCAGCTATTTGTTCCCTCCATTACATGAGTTATGTCCCCCCCTCAGCCCAAGCCAATAGCCTCTCACTGGTAGTAAGAAAATGATTTAAATTGGGTTCTCCTCCTCTACTTTGCAGTACAAATAAATACAAGGAAGGCCATCCAACTAGACAGTATTGGAGGAATTGTAGAAGCCTCGTCAAAAGATAATAGAAGTATGGACTTAGTGTTCACCCTTTCTGGGAGCAGACTAGATATTTCAACATCACAGTATGGTCTTGGGTTTATATGAAACAGCGGTCTCAACCTCATTTTGTTTTCTGCCAGCCGCAGAGATATTTTATTATTGTTGTTGAGCAACATACCTCAGTCTTTCTGCCTAAATCCCCGTCCGGTTATTACATGCACTCAAAGACATTATAGAGTTTTCTTATAAGGCTGGTGAGTCAATCCTAATATAGACTACAGAGTGTTCATTCAGGTGTCTATTTCCCTTCATCTAGCCTCAGACTATTTACATGCTGCCCAGAATCACTGTAGAGGTGGTTTTCTAGAGAGATCTTTGAGCAAACAAGGACAAAGACAGGACAGTTTGACTAGAAAAGTAAATTTCCTGAAAATTGCATCTAGAGAATGCCTTGAACAATGTGTAAAGTACTTTTTCAAATTATTTAAGCACTTCTTGGACCTAAATCTTAGCAGAATCACTTAGAGAAATGCCAACTCTGAGATGCCACTGCCAGCCTCCAAACCGAATGGTTTAGAAGAGGGCTCAGGAATTTGCATTTCTATCAAGTATCTGCAGGAGAGTCTGATGCAGATGGTCTACAAACCAAGTTTAGAGCAGTCCTGGCTTCTACAATCCTGACAATGGCTACGTCAACTAATTATCACTTTTCAGATAATTCTAGAGATTTCAGAGATGAAGGAGTTAATTTGTAGAGAATCTTAGATATTTGCCCAAGATCTTAAATGTGATGGGAACGCTAGATCTCAAAACCAAATGTTTCATATATATCCAAAGACATCCATGTTACAACATCTGAGTAATTGTGCATGAGTTAAATCATGAACATAAAAGAGAATATTGCTATTAAAGGAACCGTGTATATGGGCCTCGAAGGAGAATGAGGTTCAAAGGAGATTTCATCTTATTACCAAGATGCCTGCTGGTCCCTCCCCAAACTTTCCCCAAGAGGCACACAGTTTCAGCTTCCCAACCCCTCGACTGTGACCTGGCCAGTATAGAAATAATGGTTCTCCTCGCTGCTATGAGAATATAAATCAATTCTAAGTGAGGAAGAGGTGATGATACTTTATTTTTAACTTTATACTTTCTTTTTCTATTACTTTCTTCTCAAACCAGCCACTCCTCTTCTCTGTCACTGTATAATTCCAATGATAAGCAAGAAGGATAAAGTTTTTATTATGTAATTCCTTGAATCACTTGTAAGTTGAACTCAAAATGCTGATATTAAATCTTATCCCTATCACTAATTTCATGCATGATCATGTGCTCTACCAAATAGTCAGACTTGATTTCTTCAAAGGGCTGAGATCCTAAGATTCAGAGTTTTAGTGGGCACTTAATATTATAAGGCTTTATATTGGACATGGCAGATAATATTGACGGAGGAACCTTCAGCAAGGAGCTCACCAGTTAACTAGGTAGTATACAACAGTAGTAAATTTACTGGACTACAGAAAGAAATTTTAAGATGGCAGAGAGATTAGTGAGAGAAAGAGAAACCATAAAAACCAAGGGACAAGGCATTTCTATCATCTCCTGCCTGTGACTATCATTCATTCTTGTGCCTTCACTCTTGTCCCTTCCTATGCATCAGCCACTGAGCCTGATAGATCTTCTCAAAATGCAAATCTGATCAAAATTCCCCTATAAAATCCTTCACAGTCTTTCCCTTGAACCTACAATCCAAACTCTTATGTGATCTAAAACTCAGGGCCCATGTTTATTTTGTTTTCTTTTATCTACCCCAGTACCAAACATGAGGCAGGGACTTTCCATAAATACTTGCTGAATAATTAACAAAGGAGTCAATGAATGAATAAAAGAATGTGTGATAGATGTAACTTGGCTCCTAGGCTGGCCCTTAAAGAAAAAGAAACCAGGCTGTAAGGAGGGCTGAAAAGGTGTTGTGGGCAGAGGGAGGGGTCTAGTCACAGAGATGACACAGAAGCAAGGAGCAAATTCATCCCCTCTACAAGGCAGAGACTGAGCACATCTGGTTTGAATGCCCAAGAAAACTCTCCACGTTTCACTCTTAAGAAACAACTGAGATGCAGTATGAGAGCATGTAAACATATGGCAGGTTTATTCTTCCTTCAAGAGAACTTTAAACCTCCAAGCTCTTGGAGTGATGAGTCAAGCCTAACGCAGACTACAGAATTTTCATTCAGGTGGCTGTTAAGTAACTGACACTGATGAACAATCCTGCTGTTTTCAGAGCCAAGGGACTGACGTGGAAGGCCCAGGATCACACTGTTATCTTGCAGACATTGTTCACATCAGAAGCTTATTCCCCCTCATTAGATTCTATGCCTGACTCCTTCCTTTACCTACTCATTCCTTTTAGTTTGTTAATCTGACCATTTAGCATGCCTACAAGCCTGGGTTTGGGGCTCATTTAAGCAAGAGACTGGATAAGTAGTGCTCCTGTGTTCACAATGCTTCTCTTATCTGATGAGATCCCCCCAGGGAAAGTGGGACAAGCCAATTTAGAGCTGTCACACACCTGTATTAGCCAGATAAAGACACCCTTTGTTAAGCACCTTGCTGAGCTGAGCACTATGCCTGCATTATCCAGAGGCGGTACAGACGCATTGCTGAGAGCAGACCCATCCGGATGCTGTGCTCTCTCTCCTGGGTCTTTACCTACCTGCTAGGGAACTTTGGGCTTGGTAGGCCTCCTTTACCACATCTGTGAAATAGGAATAATCCTAACATTTATCTCATAGATAACACTGAATGAGTTAATATGTGTAAAGTCCTTACTACATTTCTTGGCTCCCAGTAAATGTCACATATTGTTAGAAGATGCTCATCGTCGTGGTGGTGGCAGTACTGACACTGCCACTCCTTCCCATTTATCCTCTTTATTTTAAAAATTAAAAATCTATGAAGTAAGAATTGATATTTCTCAGGATACTGAGAATTGGAAAGTTTAACTGGTTAGCCCAAGGTCACACAGCTTGGCTTGTGTTCTACAGAACCGAAGTCACTCCAACCCCAAATCTCACCCTTGCACTGTGGCCAAGGGTTTCAAGGATTTCATGATTCCAAATGGTAAGGTAAGTGAGACCAGAGCCCCCAGGGAAATCAGAAGCTGAAAGATCAATGAAAGAAAAAATGAATGAATGATCCCCAGTCCACTCTGATGACGTCTGATGTAATTCATCTGTGAAATTGTGAGTCCTACCGCCCAGTGCCAGTCTTTCAATCTATGAAATGAGAACAGGGTAGTTGATAAACTACATCAGGGTGCAGAAACATGCCTGAATTAGTTACTCAGAGTCAACTCGCCAGTAGAGCAATACCATACATAGAGAGAAATTATATGTCAAAACAAAATTGATAACCAATTACTATGAAAAATGAGCTAAAAAAAGTATGAAACATCTTACTAAACTGTAAGTTTCATCAGGAGAGCGATTGAATTTAGCTTGTTCACAGATACAATGGCTGGTACCCAGGAGATAAAAGTTTTCTCTCCGTTTATCTGTTACACAGACAGGAATGAGACAGAGGGGTTCCTTGTGGAAAATGGGAACACTGGGTATGTTATTGTGTAATTGCTTGTGTAGAAAGTGCTGCAAGAGAGAGTATGGGGTGCCCCAAACAAGATGTCATCTGGGTTATGAGAGAAGATTTCTTAAGGAAAGTGATCCTTTGACTTGACATCTGACAGGGAAATGAAGCAAGCAGGTTAAAGTTAGCAGCCAGACTGTCAGATAGAGGGTACAGTATACAATTTGTCATTGTTGCGTCTGAAAAGATATAAAATCATAGTATAAAAAAAAATCATGACTTTTTGATTTTTTGTTCAATCAACAGGAAAGACCAAAACAAGGAACATTAAACTTGAGCTTTGAAGGAGCTTTAAAACATGGAACTGACCACTCTCAAAGAAACCGCCTAAATAATGTCGTGATTTCACGTTCAAGGAGGCGTCACAGTAGAGATGAATGTCGGGAGGTGGGGAGCCAGTTTGTCTTGTTATAAAGAAGATGCCCTGATCAGACAAGGGTTGAAGACTACACTCTTCAAATTCTTTTTCAGCCCCAAGCCTGTATGATTTTAACTGGAGTCAGAGCCACCATGTCTCCCAGCAGCAACCCCAGGATGAGCTGCAAAGTCAAACATGGAAAGGAGAATTAACCTCCAGACCTTCTCCTTAGCCAGAGAAGTGGATTTTCTGAGGCTTTGCCTTGTTTCTTTAATTGGCCACACTCCCATATGGACATTCTTCATGCCCTTCTAGTTTTTCCTCTTGTGGGAGAAATAATAAAAGAAACAAATAAATCTATATTTATATAATAATGACTCTTTCTAACTCTCCCAGGCACCTCTATCAGCAACAGAAAGGCAGAATGCTTAGGAGGATAATTTTAGAATCAAAGAGACTTGGACAAGTCACAATCCCACCAGCTACAAATTGTATAATCTTAGCCATCTCTCTGAACCTTACTTTCACACATGTAAAATGAGAGTAATTGTTGCACACATGGTATAGGTATGTACCTTGTATGTTTCTCATGAGGAGTAAGTGAGATGATGACAAAAAGTGATTTATAGCCACCTGGCTTAGTATGATCCCTCAATCCTAGCCAATATTTTTGTTATTAGTAAGATGACCTTACTATAATAAAGGGATAATGCTTTAGCTGAAGAAATGATACTACTGTGTAACGTTGACATTTCGGGCACTAAGGCACTGAAATAGAAAAAGAGGCAACGTTCAGGCAGTCAGGAAATCAATGGATATTGAGTTGAAAAGCAAAGCTGAGTATGGCAATAACTTCTGGTCCAAAACGTGTTATTAACCCTTTGATTATCTCAGATGAAGGCATAGCTAGGGAAAGTAATTTTCCCAGGGATGCTTAGTTAAAAAAACAATGGTGCTGTAATTTAAGCATAGGCAATTCTAACACCAGAATCCATGTTCCTGCGACATTTCTTTCAGTTGTAGCCATGCCCGATGTAAAACAAACTGTCTGCCTTAAAAAAAAAAAAAGTGATATAGTATATTGGCTGTGTGTAGAGTCAGATCTCCTGAGTTCAAAACCTAATTCATCCACTTACTAGCCGTATGAGCAACCTTCCACAGCTTACTGACCTCAAACCTTCATGTCCTCATCTGAAAAATGGGAGAGATAATACTTGTACTTTCATGTCTTATTTTCCTGAGAATCAAATACTGTTCTCAGACAAATGCCAAGCCCATAGCAAGTGATAATATTACTATTTAAAAGCTAGTAATCTTTAAGAGCTAAGAAGACCTTAAAAACTATCTCCAGTTTCTAGGTTTTAATGAAGTAAAGTTAGAGGACCAAGAAGTAAAGAGACTTGCCCAAAGTCATCTACACCTGAGCAGCTGCTGTCCTAACTCCCAGGGAAGTGCTCCTCACGGGCAGGAGTGAGTTTTACACATCTTGTGATCTGCGCAGTGCCTGGTGCTCTAGAGGCACCTGAGAAACTCAAGAGGGGGAATAAAGGAGGGGATGAACATAGGGAGCAACAGAGAAAGAATCAACTACAGGGGAGAGGAGGACAGGGTAGCCTGGGAGGTTCCGTGTTCTACTTTATAACAGTTCCAGGGCTGTTGAAGTTGCAAATCTTGTCCTAACCTCAGCATTAATGATTCTAAGCTTAGAGATAGAGAGATTCTGAGGTGGGGCACTAGCCATGAGCTAACAAACAGTCAGTTAAGTCTATCTTTGTGATCAACCTGCTGCCCAACTCACTGCCCCTGTCTGCCTTTTTGAAGCAGAACAGGGTCGCACATGGACACAGATCTGCCTTTAGACACACTGGGGTAACAATGACAATCAGACCACAGGCCAGGAAGACGATTTGCATGGCGACAGAGGGTCCTTTCTGGCTCTATGTTCATCATTTTCCATTCCTCTTAGAAATCTTAAGCTTTGAGAGATTTATGTGATGGCTTTTACAGTTGACACCATGGCACTATGGGTCACGTCTCTGAGTATGGGCCCCTTCCATATTCTTTAAATGACCAATCAAGTTAATGTGGTTTTGGAGAATGAGCAATATTGTTTCATTCCCTTTTTTCTCTATCTAAATTTTTACTAGATCATGGGTTTTCAGACAAGAATAAACTAATAAGAGTAAAGAAATGAATTTTCAAAGTTATACGTTTGGTGTCTTTTAGTCTATCAGCCTCCACAACGCTCGTGCCCTTCCCAGCCATGGGAGCCATTTTCCCACTACCCACTTGGGCTTCACAATATTAACTTCTACCCAGTCAGAACTATAAATGGATCTTCTCTGTGGGGGGGCAACACAGATTTCAGAATTAAGTTGCCATTTTAGCATCCGGATTGATGTTGCCTGAGTCTCGCTTGCATAATCATGACCCAAATAAGCATAGCTCTGAAAACAAAGCATTACCCTGAAGAAAAAGCTCTTTGTAGGCTAACTTTACCTGCCTATGCTTTGAGTTTTGACTACCTAGATTCCTGATCTGTCTTTCATCCTGCAGTTCTAACTGTGTGTATTTTTGTCTCACCTGATTAGTCCTCTGAAATTCCCTTTCCTTTGGTCCATAGTAATCCAAACAAGGACAGCATTGCCTTCCAATTAACATCATCAACCACATTTGCCTAGAGTGATATATATACACGTACACACACCTACATACACACACACACAGATTATATACATACGTACACATACACATACACATATACATACACATCATGCTACCCTTGGCAGCCTCAATAATGAAAACAGTTCACACATTTTGGGAATCTTCATATGCCAAGTATGCCAAGCACTGTGCAGAGATTTTCTTTTTATTATCTCATTGACCTTCACAGCAGCTATGAGACAGGCACATTTGTTATGGCCAGGAGGCTAAAACTAAGAGAGGTTAAGCAGACTAGCAAATGGAATAGGTGAATTTAAGCCTCGGCAGTCTGACTTCAGAATTCATATACTTAATCTTTACATTAGCCTGTCCATTGAAAAGTGGCACTTGGGTTGTTTCCCCTTTACAAACGCAAACAACATAATTTAATTACTATTAATTAATCTGAATTTTTTTTAAAAAAAAGGAAAGTGGTAATCAACTAAGAATGAATCTATGAAACCACTTAAAATAATGAGAGAAGTTCCCAAATGATAAAAGATCTCAAATCAATACACTAGAAGTTACATTAAGTTTTAAGTGGAAAAGGCTCAAGTAACTATCAATTGATCTTGAACTTATGAACTACTCTTAGTTTCTCAACCAAGTCAGGAACTTCCCTGCCTAGATTTTGGTTTTTTCTGCCTAGAAGAATCTCTCCCTTAATTTCCTTCCCCAACCCTCCACCCAGATCCCCTGAAGGCATTAGCTTGGAAAATTCCTTCAGATCTTTCATATCCTCATACTTCTCCTAAGAAATCTTTTCTCATCCTCCCCAATTAGAGTATCGTCTCTCTGATATACATCCAAGAATACTATATTTTCTAACAGAAATGTGGGGATACTATTAAGCATCATTTTACGCCCCAGACCATAAGTAGGATGCTTGTGTATAAGTCCTTGAGAGATATAGGTGCACACACACACACACACACACACACACACACACATTGCACAAAGAGGGTGATACAAGGACAAGCAAGTGAAAATGAAAGTGAACCATTGTTATTAGCTGGGGCTTTGACCCTGAACTACATGGGTCTAGTAAATTGATCTTATCTTCAGGTATTGTTACCTTTTTCCTAACCATATAGGTCTTTAAAAAAATCTCAGAACTAAACTCTTTTGTCTAGTTCACCACCACTGCTTGTACCACCAAACACTAAAGCACTAGTCTCAGCTTATACCACCATGTGGCAAGGAAAGATGGATATAATAATTTTCAATACTTTCCAGGACCTATTTATTCCAGTAAGTACATGGAGAAGCATGAGGCAGGGGAGCAAGATTGAGATACTTCCTACTCTACTAAAAGGGTTAGTCTTCTTTCTACCTTATTCAGAAGTTTTATGAGAAAGATCAGAAGCTCAGGTGACAAATTTTATAATTTTTAAACACTCTTCACTTATTAAAAGTAAAAAAATAGGTAAGATAGAAAATGATGAGGTTAGGGAGGAGCTGGACTACTTTCTCCAGAGGTTACTAATTGTCCTGTTATGGCACCTTCCATCCCATTGGGACAGTCAGGGTCCACGGTACAAACAAGAGGCATTTATTCTGCTGAAATTAAACAGAAAAGGGAAAAAAAATGGGAAGACTACTGAGTAGCTACCTAAAGAAAGTCTGAAGAACAAGTGTCTAAAAATGGGCAAGAACCAAAGGTCCCCCACAGGCATTGTCTCTTTGGGACACTGACATCAGGAAAGTCCCCCTGGGTACTTGCTCTGGTGCTGCTACCTTCTGGTAAGGCCACCACTATGATTAACCCCAAATAATTATACCTGTAACCCTGTTTTACTCTCTCAAAACTTCCAGGTCCTAGCCAAAAACATTAGACTAACAATTCTAGGCCATATGCTTATACCAGTGAGCAGAGAAAGGGTTATCTGCTCTAATTAAACGCAAAGTTTGTACCTCATAATATTTTGAAATAAAAAAAAAAGGAAGGAAAAGAAAAAAATAAACACCTTTAGGGTAAATGAGGTCTGCTTCCCACCAGCAAATACAGATGGGTAATTACCACATGATATAAGGAGTATTAAAAGGCCCAACAGTCAAAAATAATAATAGTACCATACACCAGTTGTTTGTGTCTCTGAAAAGATCATGCAGCTCGTGAGGGCAGGAACCAGGCTATCCTGATCCCTGATGGATGCCTAACTCCCACCCAAGGCCTGTTTCATAACAGCCACTCAGTCAATGCATGTTTAATGGACTAGTGAAAGAAATGTTTAGGGGTAGTCCCTATAAAGAAGTATGGTTATTGGGATAAGACAAGGGTAGGCCTTCTATATAGGGTGAATAACAAGACCAGAGAGGCAGGAAGGCAAGCACCGACTGATCTTACAGAAAAAGGCATGAAGGAAATAACCTCAGTGGAGTTAAGAATTTAGTAATAAATGGTGCTAATAAATAAAATGAAGTTGAATTATAGAGAGCCTTCCAGGTTTAGAAGGCAATGGGAGGCGAGAGCTACCCTATGTTCTTTTGCTTCATAGTTTTGTTAAGGTACAATAAGCTCTGTGGTATATGTACACCATGGAATACTATGCAGCCATTAAGAAGGATGGAGAATTTACATCCTTCATGTTCACATGGATGAAGCTGGAGAATGTTCTTCTGAGCAAAGTATCACGAGAATGGAGAAAAAAGTATCCAATGTACACACCCCTATTATGAGACTAATTTAAACCTTTTATATGAAAGCTATAACCAAATAGCCTAAGAACATGCAGAGGGGGGAAGGAGAAGGGAGGGGGGA
>CAUYTI010066644.1:0-12700 GCA_963575145.1 Galago senegalensis | reverse complement strand
AGCTACTTGGGAGGCGGAGGCAGGAGACTCGCTTGAGCCCAGGAGTTGGAGGTTGCTGTGAGCTGTAATGCCACGGCACTCTACCCAGGGGGACAGCTTGAGGCTCTGTCTCAAAAAAAAAAAAAAAAAAAAAAAAAAGTGACAAAGGAGACATTATTTAGTGTATTATTTACACTGATGATGCCTTGGACAAGTCACTTGCCCTCTTTGTGCCTCAGTTTTCTTATCTGCAAAATGGGGACAGTGACCTCATACGGCTACAGGTGGATTAGATGAGGTGAGCCATGCACAGTGCTTTGGACAGTGCCTGACACTTGCTGAGTGATCTCCATGCCAGTGATTTTCACTATTATCCTTATCATGTGGCAGAGGCTATCCACCCCCATCTCCCTTGGGCTCACCTCTGCACAACACGGCAGCTCCCTGTGGACACCTGCCTTTACTTGAGGACTTGTCCTGGTTGGGAGAGCATGCTCTGCCCATGAGGCCAGAAAGCCAAAAGTGCAGAAGAGTTCATGTCCCAGGGAGCAGCTTACAACCCACAATGGTAGAGAGGTGTTGGATAAGTGTTCCCAGCTCCCTTGCCCCTTGGGTGAGGTTGCCTTGAGATGTGTGCTCTATAGGGGTCTCCAGAGATCCCCAAAGGACTGAGGTCCAGGCATCCATGGTGGCATGACAATCCCCCTCTTTTCTCTTCCTCCCTTTCCTTGTCCCACCTCCCCAGTGTTGTAAACCAACTCTCTACACTTGAATCCTCGTCTTAAGGTGCTTCTGGGGGACTCAAACTAAGGTGTGTCATGAGTTCACACTTATTAAGCATTTAGTGGGCGGCAGGGTCTAAACAGACTGCCCAAGCTTAAGCGTGTGTTCTGACTCACGGCAGTGTCACCAACTCGGACAGATGCTGTGTCAAGCTTCACAGAAATTATTAGGTATTTCACCTTTGAAATAGCCCTAGGAGGTGAGGATTGTCTCCAACCCCTTTCTAGGCAGAGACCTCAGGCCTGGAGAAGCTCAGTACCTACCCGAGGATTAAAGGGAAAAAGTGGCAGAGCCGAGAGGAGAGCCCCAGCCATGCCAGGCCACTTCATGCTACTGCCTGTGCCCAAACAAGGCCCACTCTGGGAAATGATATCAGTGCCACTGACCCCAATTCCTACCTGACCTGATGGAAGGCTTGTTGGGTCTCAATCCAGACATAGCGCTGGCCCTGGAGGAGGTAATACCGCAGCACTTGCTTCTGGGAGGTGGAGAGAAGAGGCTGGGTTGGAGGCTGGCCCCAGGGCCAGTGTGTGTGCACTGGGGGTGGGGAAAGTGGGCAGGGACCAGCATCATAGGAAAGAGAGGTGAAGAAAGGCTAGGAAGCATAAAAGCAGTCAGCATTCTAGATGTCTGGGGTCACAGAACCAAGAGGTACGTGGACAGCATGGAGTCCAACCTTCCCATTGTACAGAACACAAAACTGAGGCCCAGAGAGGGGTAAGGACTTGAACAGAACCCAGCTCTCTACTCACTGACTCCTCCTGCCCATGGAGCTGGGCAGTGTCCTTCCAGGTACCCTCTGGTACTGCCCCCACAGCTGCCTGGCTCCGGCCATCTGCTTCATGGGCCTCTTGGGGCAGCTTGAGGCTATGAAGAAGTATGAGGGTTACTCTGGAGCTCCGAACGCTACTCCAGAACTTTTCTGTTCTCACAGAGCCACCCTCTATCCTTGGTACGGAACGCACCAGTGACAGCCATCATGTGTGTGTGTGTGGTGGGCCAGGGGCTATTGGGAGAGCGAGGGGCTGCCTCACCTGCCCTCGCCGATGGCCTCAGTCTGCACCTGGACAGTGAAGAGCTGCCACGAACTATCCTGGAACACAGAGGAGTGGGCTCAGAACTGGAAGAGACCCCACCCCTCCCAGGCCCTGTTCCAATGGCCGGTGGCCCCTGCTGGAGAAGGCAGAAAAGGCTATCATTGAGCCTGCCCACAGGGATCACCCAACCAGCCACTCCTGTCCACTGCCTAGATGGGAAATCTCAGTCCAGAGTGGAGAACTACCTGCCTAACCTCCCCGCAAAGGTCAGTGGCTGGGTGGGAACCTTCCCCCCACAACCAGCATCCTCCACCCCAGGCCCTGACCACTCCCCAGGCTCGGCCTGCCTCTTACCTCTTTGTCTCTTATTTCGATAACGAGTGTTTCGGCGCGGGCCAGGTTGCACGGCCGCAGCCGCAGCCGCACCCCCCACGCCGGCTTCCATCGGAAGAGCAGCAAAGGGATCCCAGCCATCATCCAGACCATGACGTGATAGCCTATGACCCTCCATGGACTGCCACAGTAGCCGCTGAGCCTCTGTGAATGCAGGTGAGAGAAGCCCAGGGGCAGAGGAAGAAGTCAGGGTGTCTGGGGGGGCCTGTATTCACCCCATCTGGAGCATCCCCTGCCCCCACTCTGTCCACATACCACGGATGAAACTGAGGAGCTGAGGGGATCTATTGACGTCCCTATCGTCAGGGTCCCATAACCGGCCGGCGTGCTGCCCGTTAGAGGGCTGCTGTCTGTGGGCAGAAAGGCAGAAAGTCACTTGGGGAAAGGCCGCTCTTCCTCTTGCTTCTTTACTTTTCATTTATTTTTTTGAGACAGAGTCCGTGGCGTCATACATAGCTCACAACAACCTCAAACTCTTGGGCTCAAGTGATCCTCTTGCCTCTGCCTTCAAAGTAGCTGAGATGGCTCGGCGCCTATAGCTCAACTGGCTAAGGCGCCAGCCACGTACACCTAAGGTGGCGGGTTCGAATCCCCAGCCTGGACCCGCCAAACACAATGACGGCTGCAACCAAAAAATTGCCGGGCGTTGTGGTGGGTGCCTGTGGTCCCAGCTACTTGGGAGGCGGAGGCAAGAGACTCGCTTGAGCCCAGGAGTTGGAGGTTGCTGTGAGCTGTAATGCCACGGCATTCTACCCAGGGGAACAGCTTGAGGCTTTATAAAAAAAAAAAAAAAAAAAAAAAAAAAAAAAGTAGCTGAGATGACAGGTACCCACCACAACACCCAGCTAGTTTTTCTATTTTTAATAGAGATGGGGTCTCGCTCTTGCTCAGGCTGGTCTGGAACTCCTAAACTCAAGCAATCCACCTGCCTCAGCCTCCTAGAGTGCTAGGAACTTTTGTTTCTTTAAATAGAAAGGCATTTGGCTTGATAAATACAGTAGCTCAAGCCTCATGGGTCTGTTAGCTGACTGTTCTGCTGGTTCTCCCTCACAGTGCCTTGTTTCCTTGTGTTATCTGGGTGTGGCTGGGAATTGGAGACAGGGCCTGGTGAGTGCACCTGGAGCACCCAAGGTGCTCACACATCCAGCCATCAGCTTCCCTAGAATTCTATGTCCCACTTTTCCATTCCTTATCCATACCTGACCCTGAGGCCAGGGGTTGGCCTGTTTGTCCTCATTCAATCCCTGTGTCCAGCACAGGTCTGGCAGTGAGGATATGCTGAGATGGTGAGGCCAAACTGATAAAACATCAGGCCCACAGAGCTGTCTTTACTGGTGGATAAACCAAGGCTGGGGGAATGGTACCAGGTAACTGACTCTATTGCAGACATCCTATTTTCTCCTCCCTTCCCTGCTATAGAGCTATGATCTCCACAAGGCAGGCATACAGTGGGTGCTCTGGGGCCCCAGAAGGTATGGGGCTCACTGCTTCCACCCTTGGACAGCCTGTGTCAGGGCACTGCTGTGGTCACATCTCCGGCTTCTCAGTTGCTCTTTCCCCAAACACAGGGCTTAACACGGGCTCCTATCCCTTTTAGTAACCCTGCCAGGTAACTTCTATTACTATCTCCTCTATAAAAGGGAGTGAGGCTCAGAGAGGTTAAGTAACCTAACATCACACATCAAGTATAGGGTAGCTCCAAGATGCAAGTTAGCTCCAGGCTGGAGTGTTGTTTTTTTTGTTTTAATTAAACAAAGAGGCTGGCCACAGTGGCTCACACCTGTATCCTAGCACTCTGGGAAGCCAAGGCAGGTGGATCGCCTGAGCTTAGGAGTTTGAGACCAACCTGAGCAAGACCCTGTCTCTATTAAAAATTAAAAAAAAAAACTACTCTGGGAAGCCAAGGTGGGTAGATCGCTTTGAGACCAGCCTGAACCAAGTGAGACCTTGTCTCTAAAAATAGCTGGGCATTGTGGCACGGGCCTGTAGTCCCAGCTACTCAGGAGGCTGAGACAAAAGGATCACTTGAGCCCAGGCGTGTGAGGTTGCTGTGAGCTAAGCCTCCCCAGCACTCTACTGAGGACACAGACTAAGACTCTGCCTCAAAATAAATAAATAAATAAATGCAAGTAAAAAGATACTTGACTAGAAGTGGCTGAAACAATAAAGATGTTTACTAGAAAAACAATTAAACAAGGAGTTTATTTGTCTTATGCAAAAAGATGTCTGCGTATTGGTAACCCAGGGCTGGAATAATGGCTATGATGCCATCGAGGACCCAGGCGCCTTTGTTCTTTCTGCTCTGTTTTCCTGAACGAAAAGGAAAGCCTTGTGCAAGAATAAGCAGGAAGCTGCGTGGCACATTTCATTTCTCTTCTCACTGCCAGAATGGGGCCACAGCAGCCGCCTCCAGCTGTGCCTGCTGCCTGGGATGGCCTGTTTTTAGCTCCCGATTCTCTACAGTAGAAGCAGCAAGCTGGAAATGGAATGGGGTTTCCAATCAGCCACCCTATAGTACCAACCCTTTGGCAACTCACACCCTTCTTCCCTTAGGCTGAGTTTTAGGAAGCATCATAAATATTATCTCTCTTCTCAGGCCAAGGACTGGGGTCAACTGAGAAATAGCAATAGGTTAAGGCAAAAGATGATTAAAACATATTCCGTTATTACAAATCAAGTGGACCCTGGAGTATATTGGTTATATTTGGTTGAAATTAACTGGCCCCGTACGGAAGGTTAGAAGTAGACACTGAATGCACCCAATGGTGTTAATCACTATTGAACCACCTGGGAACCCGTGAGGCCATATGTGCCCACAGACCAGCCAGAGTCTGTCTGTCCTCTCTGATCCTGGCTCCTGACCCCCTCACGGAATGACAGCATAGACTATGGTAACAACAACACTAAGAGCAGCTGACATCCACCCGACACATCCAAGGTCACAGGAGCTAAGTCTCCACACAAATTAACACCTTTAACCCTCCCTGCAACACTAGGAAGTAGACTTGCATTTTTCTGTTTTATGAATGAGGTGACTAAGGCTCTGAGGGCACAAAGACCCAGCAATAAATGGCCAGGAAGTCAGAGCCCAGCCCCTGTGCTCTCTGGGCCCATGTGGGCACTTTCTGAGAGCAGGACACATGCCATGTACCTCCTGGGTCTTCTCTTAAACCGATGACTCAAAAATCAAATAAGCCAACAGCTTGTTTCCCTATAGCTAACCCCTCTCCTATCTGCTTGGTCGACTCAGAAAACAAATGGTGGAGTCCCTAGCTCCAGGAAGAGGTTGGTCTCTGAGGACAGGGATGGACACACACATACACACACTCACACACACACACACACTCCCTCTCTCACTAAATGATACAATCTTAATTTCCACCTAAGCATTGGAGGGGTGCTCTTTCCCTTAAAGGTCCTAAACACACACACACACACTCATAGCCTTTACAGAAACCTCAACCACTGGGGTCTCTGTCTAGGCCCTGTAGGAGGGGTGGAATCTCAAGGCTGCAGTGGGGAGGCAGGAATGGAGGCTCATAGAGACCCAGCCTGGGTCCCTGGGGTACAGGAACTGCAAGGCTGGCTGGTTTCCTTTTTGCTCTATGGTCCCCCAGTGACAGCCTTGTCAGGGTCAAAACATTGTTTCCTTCCCTTTCCGATGACAATTTGCCGATAAGGGACGGCTGAAGCCTTTTCTGCTCTTTGGTGCAGCTGGGGGTTGTGGAGAAACTTGGGCAGAGGAGCAGTCATTTGGGATGACGGACAGTCTGTCTGGCAATACTGAGTTCTCAGGTATTTGGCCACCAAAAGCCATAGCCCTGTCTTGCCTCTTTTTAGAAGACTGACAGGCACAATTACCACTGGAGTCTCAAGTGTGGTTTGTTAGCGGGGGAGAGGGCTGGGTACAGAGGCTCACTGTTATAATCCCAGCATTTCAGGAGGCTGAGGCAGGAGGACTGCTGAGGCCAGGAGCTACAGTGAGCTATGATGATGCCACTGCACTGGAGCCTGGACAACAGAGTGAGATTCTATGTTAACAACAACCAAAAAAGAATTTTTTAGAGATGAGGTCCCACTCTGTCACCAAGGCAGAAGAGCAGCAGCAAAATCACAGCTCACCCCAGCCTCAAACTCCTGGCCTCTAGTGATCCTCCCAGCTTCAGCCTCCAGAGTGGGCGGCCACTATAGGCAGGCACCACCACGCCTGGCTCCAACTGTGTTTTTTGCCCAGAGCCCCTTCGCCAGCCCTGGAGGCAGGTGGGGATTTCTCACCCTTTAGGGCTGTTCTCGGAATGTTTCTGTGGTGTAAGGGGCTTACTATGGGACTTTAAATACAGTCATTCATGGATGGGTCACCACGTTCTGATGAAGTGGCTACTACTTCTAATCCTATTTCCCAGATTGGGGAAACCAAGGCCCAGAGAGGTGAATTAAGTTGCCCAAATGCCATACATCCCCGTCGTCACTTTCATCACGGACTCGCTCCTGGATCTCTTCCAAGCAAGCTGCATTTTATAAGGCAAGTACTCTGGCCTCTTTGGGCTCCCATTTCTCACCCCTAGGATGACAACACCAAAGCAGCTGGCACACAGGACTGACGTGAGCAACCACAGCCCTGGCATTCCCACAAGCGTCAGCCTGCACAGTGGGTGAGGAAGTGTGGCTCCTGCTCTGACCCGTTTCTCAGGTGCTCTTCTCCTTCCCCAGCACCTGCTGAAGGGCGGTGCCTGCTGATGCCTCTTCTTGCCCAGCCTTACCACCCTCAGGTTGTCAGCTCCAGCAGACTCCTGTACTCTGCTGAGTAGATGCTGGGTGATTATTTAGCAGATCTGATTTCACCCCACACCGAGCTTGCTGGGAAGGCTCTTCTACTGTTCCCAGAGGACAACCCTGAGCCCTGAGGCAGTTTGCCCTGGGATTTGTCTCAGAGCTGGAAAAGGACCTGTCATGCTCTGAAGTCCTCTCTGCCCACCACACCCACCACTACTGATCCCCTGTCCTTGTTTGCACGGGTGTCACTGATCCTGCTCACAGTGCCTGACACACACCTCACGTCAGGAAACATTGATGGGTTAAATGGACGAACACATATCCTGCAGGCATGATAGCGCATGGAGGCAATGGTGTGAGGAGTGAGCTACAAAGGCTCGAGCCTCTTCCTAAACGGCCCCTGCCAGAGACCCCCAGGATCGCTTTCCTTCTGGGAAGTTCTTCCTTGTGTCTGTCATAAGGACACTCTCCCAGTCACTTTGGCAAGAAGGAAGGGAGAGGACTTTAAGGGAGGAAGTCACATCTTTGGAAACCTCTAGACCAGCGATTCTCAACCTGTGGGCAGCAACCCCTTTGAGGGTCGAACGACCCTTTCACAGGGGTCACCTAAATACATCATGCCTATCAGATATTTACATTATGATTCATAACAGTAGCAAAATTACAGTTGTGAAGTAGCAATGAAAATGATTTTACGGTTGGGGGTCACCACAACATGAGGAACTGTATTAAAGGGTCACGGCATTAGGAAGGTTGAGAACCACTGCTGTAGACTCCTAAGGGTCAAGCCCAGGGCACCCTCTTGTGCAGGACACCTGTTGAAACACTCTGATGTGCAGGTGGCTATCTCTAGTTACATCTCTGCCTTCCCAGGGCTATTGTAGGAAAGGATCAGAGCTCTCTAAGCTCAGCAGCTCAGCTCGCTCAGATCAGCTGGGAGGCGGCACATACAGGCAGTGTGGGACCAGAACACTTTCCCCACTTTTGTTACTGGGCTTCTGAACAACAGCAATACCCACACAGCATGGGAGCCCTCAAGGGCACTAACTCACTTAATCCTTACACAGAACCCTCTCAAAGAAGTGTCCCAAAAGTCACCCATGAAGCTGCCATACATATGGAGAATTGTAGCTAAATGTACCTTTATTTACAGAATATTCATTAATTTTGTATTATTATCCACATTTTACAGTTGGGGAAATTGATCAAGGGAGCAGTGAACTTGGAAATGAGAGAAGCTAGAAAAGAATGGGTCTCTCTCTCTCTCTCTTTTTTTTATGGAGACAAGAATCTCATTTTATTACCCTAGGTCGAGTGCCCTGGAGACAAAGCTCCCAGCAACCTCAAACTCTTAGGCTCAAGTGATTCTCTTGCCTCAGCCTCCCTAGCAGCTGGCATTACAGGCACCCACTACAATGATTGGCTATTTATTTAATTTTATTTTTTGGTTTAGCAGGCCTGGGCTGGTTCAAACCCACCAGCCCCGGAGTATGTAGCTGGTACCCTAACCACTGAGCTATGGGCACCCAGCCAAAAGAGTAGGCCTCAGTGAACACATTCCTCACAGCCACCTCAGTGAAAAGTACAGATTCAGATTCCCATTTAAAATGAGGACCAGAAAGGTTAGTGAACATGTGCAAAGTCACACAGCTACTGGGAAACCTGGACTTGAACTTGGTCTGAGTTCCAGCCCTGGGGTAATGTCACCAGCACTGTGGAGTGGAGGAGCTAGAGTCAAAGTCATTTAGAAACCTCTTGTTTCCTGTGGAAGCCGTGGCTTCCTACTGGAGACCTGGCAGTGGCCCAGCCTCCTCCTTCACTGTGGTTTCCCTGTGACCAAGGGCTCCTGTCCTCTGCCAGGCTGGGGCTGGTGGGTGTGTGCGTCTTCCAATCTTTGGATCTGGAGTCTGGGGGCCATCTTTCCTTATTCTTTCCCCTCCTTCACGGGGGGGGGGGTGCATTCTAGGCTGCGGGGCTGAGTGATCAACATACAGATGAAACCCTTCCGGATACTGGAGGCCTATTGGCCTTATGAGCAGCAGATGGGATTTAAATTAGATAGAAGGGGTGAGCGTGGGACGCCTGGTCCAGATGGGTAACATGGAGGGTGTGGTCCTTGCACCGGGTTGCTGACAGTCTTCCTCTGGGAACTGAGGCAGGGGATCCGGAGTGCCGTTAGTGCCCCAGGATACTCCCACCCAGTGCCTCAGGAAACCTGTTTCCCTCAACCCCATTCATTCATCCATTCAAGAGGGGTATCTGCCCAGAGGTCCCGGATGCAGCCGCCTCCACACCTCCTGCTTGACCTGGACATCTGTCACTTAGGGTGGGTTCCAATCCAATCCAGCAGGAGTGGGCGGTCTCCTTGCTTCCACCACGGCCCCCGCAGCCCTCTAGCACCAGCGCTGGTAGCTTCCTCCCCCCGGCAGCAGGGTGCGGGAAGGCGAGGAGGGGCCGGTTGTACGCGGCGCCATCCCCCAGCCTGGCCGCTGCTAAGGGCCCGAAGCGAGTCCGGGTGAAAGGGAGGGGTCTGACCCAGCATCCCCGCCCGGGGCCTGCTCCTCCAGCTTGCGACCCCGAGGTCGGGGGGGGGCGGATTCCCTTCCCCCCACCAGGTGCGACGACAGGCGCCGGGGCCGACTAGGCTGGCACTCACCTGTGCTCATGCCGGCTGCTCGCGCTCATCGCCGGCCCCGGCGCTGCGGCCCGTGGCCTGGGCCCGGGCGTACGCAAAGCCCCGCGGGGGCGCGGTCGGGCGACCCGGGGCTGGGGGAGTAGGGCAGGCGGCGACACCTGCACGATCGGCGGCAGCGGCGGCGAAGACGGCGGCGCAGCTCCGAAGGTGCCGCAGTAGATCTCAAAGCTCCTCCAAGCCCCGCCCAGCCCACTGCGGCCCTCCGCCGCCGCCCGCGCCTGGGCTGCCGGGACTTGTAGTCCCTGTCGGCCGCTCCTCACATTCCCGGAGGTGGGGCGCATGAGGACAGGACGGCCCCCAGATTCAGAGAGACGCGCACACAGGCTGGACAGCTCCCAGATAGACACACACACCACATGGAGTCACCCCCAGACATAGAGAGTCGCGCACACAGGTGGGAGAGTCCCTAGACAGACAGACACACGGAATCAGCCCCAGTTGTGTAGCCCAGTCTAAGGACCATGCATACTATACTCTGAGCTGCATCTCTTCCAGGTGCTGCAGTTATGCGCCCTCATTTCCAAGCATGTGGGGTAGCAACGATGGCTTCATAGATTTGTTGTGAGAATCGCTCTAGAAAATACAGGTAAAGCCCTTGGAATGGTGCCTGACACTGCTTTATAAATGTCAAAGAAGGAAAACGCACCTGCCCAGGGATGCACAGGGTCACAAGCACCCCACAGGGAGACCATGACACACAGGATGCCTGGAAAATGCTAGAGAGCTAGCAGAGGGTTAACCCAACCCAGGGAACCTCACAGCATGACCTGCAGACACACCTGCATGGCTGAGGCATGGAGAGCCCTGAAAGGCACCAGAGTTATGATAATTGTATGCAGAATTTACCATACTACCCTATAGTGACAGGCACAGATACAGCCTGTGTCTCCCCAGCCCCTAGATAAAGGAACTGTAAAGACAGAAGATGGAACCTCAAGATCCCAGGGCAAACCAGGGAATGTACATGTTATGGCCAAGGATAGGCTTGGGCATGATCCAGCAATCATTTGTCTAATATGAATTTGTGGGGCAGCGCCTGTGGCTCCAAGGAGTAGGGTGCTGGCCCCATATACTGGAGGTGGTGGGTTCAAACGCAGCCCCCACCAAAAACAGCAAAAAAAAAAAAAAGAATTTATTTAATGCTAGGCAGTTTTCTAGGAGCCAGGGAGGCACGAAAGTAAAAGCAGAGCTAAAAGAATCTATCCTAACCGCTCTGTGTAGGCCTCAGCCAAGCCGCAGGCGTTTCTGCTGTCTGCGTGTTTCTCCCCTGACTTATGCCGGCCTAGATTGTAACCTAGTAACTTCCTTGGGTTTCTGTTGCCTTTGGGGCAGGTGGTCCAACCAGTCTCAAGGACAAGGGCCAATCTGACCTTCCCCCTGGAGCCTGGGACCTTGAGGATGATGTCATGTCTCTCTGTCTTATGACCCTCACGTGCACTCCCACCCTGAAAGGTAGATAAAAGAGAGGCAAGAGTTTGAGTCAGGGGGCTCCATTTTGGGAAACATGCTGGTGTTCCGAGTACCCCCAGCCGAATAAACCAGCTTCCTCTAATCAACTGGTGCCTGGAGTCTTCTGTCTGCGTCGGTTTCCTGCTACACCAGGAACATGAAGAGTGTCCTCATAGAGCCCAGTATCTGCTGGGACATAGCCCAAGGCAAGCAAAGGAAACTCCAACAATGACCTGTCATGAAATGGGCTGGAAGGAGATAGCTGTGCTGGAGTGTGACTGGAGACAGGCCCCAGAGGGGAAAGCAGCCCTGACCCACAGCACAAGTTCAGTAACATGTGGCACAGGAACACACATAGGCACACACGCAGGCAGGACTTGTTGGTGGCCAGCACTTGGAGGTACAGGAATGTGTGGAATTCAAGATGCTCCCAAGGGTTTTGGCTTGAGCATCTGGGGAAGTGGAGCCATTTACTTAGCTGGGAGAGTTGAAAGAGGTTGGGGGCCATTCCTATTGACCACCTGGGTCATTAAGGCTGGCTTCACTAGGTCAGGTGACAGACTTTTTTTTTTTTGAGACAGAGACTTATTTTGTCACCCTTGGTAGAGTGCAAGTCATAGCTCACAGCAACCTCAAACTCTTGGGCTCAAGTGATCCTCTTGCCTCAGCCTCTGAGTAGCTGGGACTATGGGCACTGGCCAAAACCGCTGGCTATTTTTAGAAATGAGGTCTTTTTTTTTTTTTTTTTTTTTGAGACAGAGCCTCAAGCTTTCCCCCGGGGCAGAGTGCCGTGGCATTACAGCTCACAGCAACCTCCAACTCCTGGGCTCAAGCGAGTCTCCTGCCTCCGCCTCCCAAGTAGCTGGGACCACAGGCGCCCGCCACAACGCCCGGCTATTTTTTTGGTTGCAGCCATCGTTTGGCGGGTCCGGGCTCGGGATTCGAACCCGCCACCTTAGGTGTACGTGGCTGGCGCCTTAGCCGGTTGAGCTATAGGCTCCGAGCCTAGAAATGAGGTCTTGCTCTGGCTCAGACTGGTCTCAAACCTGTGAGCTCAGGCAAACCACCCACCTTGGTCTCCCAGAGTGCTAGCCACGGCGCTAGGCAACAGATCTGTTTCATCTGCAGGTGACACACCTAATGGACTAAGCCCCCAAGTCTTCTCATTAGGCTTAGTCCAACGTTTGACAGGCTGCTTAACCAGGGAACCCAGTCCCCTGGGCAGCAGGAAGCCTGTGTTTAGACACAGCTAGCTCAGATGGCCCTGAAAGGAGTTGGTGTGGTACAGTGGCTGGGGGCTGGGCTTTGGCATCAGAGTGCCACGGATGTGTGGGATGCTTTCTACCTGTGTGAGTTTTAAAAAGTTACTTTCCGGCTCGGCGCCTATAGCTCAACTGGCTAAGGCGCCAGCCACGTACACCTAAGGTGGCAGGTTCGAATCCCCAGCCCGGACCCGCCAAACAACAATGATGGCTGCAACCAAAAAATAGCCAGGCGTTGTGGCGGACGCCTGTGGTCCCAGGTCCCAGCTACTTGGGAGGCGGAGGCAAGAGACTCGCTTGAGCCCAGGAGTTGGAGGTTGCTGTGAGCT
>CAUYTI010066642.1:0-47881 GCA_963575145.1 Galago senegalensis | reverse complement strand
TTCTGATGTGCTAACTGTGCTATAATTTTTATGAATATTTAGATTTTTATGATTGAATTACATTTAGTTTATGATTTTATCAAAAAAAGATGATGTAAGAAAATAAAGATTTTTGGTTTTGATTTTTTTTTTTTTTTTTTTGAGAGAATCTCACTCTATCTTCCTGGGTAGAGTATGGTTTTATAGCTTACAGGAACCTCAAACTCTTGGAAACAAGCAAATCTCATGCCTTAGCCTCCTGAGTAGCTGGGACTATAGGCCCCTGCCCCTTGCCCAGCTAGTTTTTTTTTTTAATTTTTAGGAGAATTGGGGTCTTACTCTTGCTCTGGTTAGTCTCAAACTCCTGAGCTCCAGTAGTTCCATCCACCTCAGTCTCCTAGAGGACCAGGATTATAGGTGTGAGCCACTGCACCTAACTGAAAATTAAGTTATAATGTATAATATATACAATGTATTTAAAAATTGTTGAAAATATTTTACTTTTATATTTTTAAATTCTATGTTAATTTCTTAGAAATATTTTAACTGGTTATACATTTTTTTCCTAGGTCACTTTTGAAATGCACAAAGAAAATCTTGCCAATATATTTAGGGAACAACAGGGAAAAGTTGGCGAAGAAATAGCACTGTGTTCTTCAAGTCCAGTTCAAGCAATCTCTGCTATTAGTAGAGATGTTAATGTTTCAGTGGGATCTCAGCAGTCTGATAGGCAGGATTCTCCTATTGATCCTCAGTTCACCAGGAATAGTGATGAAAACTCAAGTGTTGAGAAGACAAGTTCAGTAGAGTATGCATCCAGCATTGAACTTCAGATTTGTACTACATCTAATGAAGAAGTGAAAACTGAGCAAGAAAGTCAGGAGTTACTCCATGAAGTCACATTGGAAGAAACACTGACAAATGAGACAGTGAATGCAGGTGATTCACAAATATCTTCAGATACAATAGAAGCAGTGACCATTTCTTCTAATTCTTTTAAAACAACTGGCAAAGATACAGTTTCCATCAGTGAAGTAACTGCATCTGTAAGTACCCCTTCAGAAGAGGATGCTTTAGAGATGCCAGAGTTTTTGGAGAAATCTATAGTGGAGGAAGAAGAAGATGATGATTATGTGGAACTGAAAGTAGAAAGTAGTCCTGCTGAAGAAGCCAGTCTACCTACACAACTCCAAGATAATTGTTTGTCTCCAGCTGCATCTGAAGCCAGTAAAAGACCAGACCTAACTGGTAATGATAGAAAACTAATATTTCAAGGGGAAGAATCTGTTACTAAAAAGCAAACTGATACTGAAACTCAAGATTCTAAAGATTCTGAGATCTTGACTATGACAGCATCAGTATCTTCAAATTCCTTACCAGAAACTATGGTTTCCCAAACAGCTGTACAGTCAGACATTGGTCAGATGTTGGAGGAAGGAAAGAAAACAACAAACATAGCTAGTGAAACTAAATTAATTAATGATTGTCATACTAATGTCTTTGAGGCTTCTGCTACTTCTGAGCAAAAGATGGCTAAGTTGGATGTTTCCAGTGTTGCTACAGACACTGAGAGATTGGAATTGAAGGCCAGTACAAACATGGAAACATCTCAGCCCCAGAGGCCTGTGCTTGAGGTAATTACACATATATTGTTTTCTTGAGGTGTATTTGTGCTGAATTAAAATAGAGCATTAGTTGCAAATAGTTGCATTCTATTTTATTTTGGATAGGGTTCATATCCTATTTGTAAGTATTAAATATATAAGTGCAATGAATATAAAGATTTTTTTTTGTTTTTAATTTTTTAATTTTTAATTAAAAAAAATTCCCATTAATATGAAGGTACATACAATTTTGTTACTTTGTTTGCATTTGCAAGGTAAAGTGTAGGTTATAGTTGTTTCCTTCACACAGGAAGTGTACCATACATCTGCACATTGTTCTGGCTGGAAAGGAACCTGTGAATACCCCTCTCCCCACTTCTTGGGTTTAACTAAGTTTTATTCTCTCATGTGAGCACATTGCTTTTAATCTATAAGTTTCAAATTAGTATTGAGTACATGTGATGCTTGTTTTTTCATTTTTGTGATACTTAGGGGAATATTCTCCAAATCCATCCTAGTTGTAAGAAAGGTGACATGATGTCCATCATTTTTATGGCTGAATAGTATTCCATGGTATACACATAGTGTAGTTTATTCATTCATTCATATGTTGAAGGGTACTTGGATTGTTTCTGAATGTAAAGATTTTATTTCAGAATAGCACAGTGCTTAGCAGTTAGTGTGAGTTCATTAAATGGCAGCTTTTATTATTATTTCAACCATAGCATTACCAAAAGTTATCACTTTCAAGTTTTAGGATTGGTGTTATTTTAGTTTATGAAGCAAATATTGGAAGCACTTTCATTTTACCTTTTACTTGACTAACCTGGTCACAGTACATTAGTTTTTGAAAAAAATCCAGGCCTGTCTACCTGCCAGTATATAATTTTAGTTATAAAATTGTGTCACTTAAAATTGTACCATGAAGTCTGCAAGAGAGAGGAGCCTTTATAAGATCATGAGAAAAGTTGGTAGCATGTTGTTATTTTCCACTTTATTTAGTTCTTATTCTCTGCCTTTCCTTCCTTTTTTCTTTATTTTATTTATTTATTTATTTATTTATGTATTTATTTATTTATTTATTGAGACAGAGCCTCAAGCTGTCCCCCTGGGTAGAGTGCCATGGCATTACAGCTCACAGCAACCTCCAACTCCTGGGCTCAAGCGAGTCTCCTGCCTCTGCCTCCCAAGTAGCTGGGACTATAGGCGCCCACCACAACGCCCGGCTATTTTTTGGTTGCAGCTGTCGTTGTTTTGGCGGGTCCGGGCTGGGGATTCGAACCTGCCACCTTAGGTGTACGTGGCTGGCGCCTTAGCTGGTTGAGCTATAGGCGCTGAGCCATATTTTATTTATTTATTTATTTAGAGACCAGAGTTTCATGCTGTCGCCTTGTGTAGAATGCTGTGTTGTCATAGCTCACAGCAACCTCAAATTCTTGGGCTTAAGAGATTCTCTTGCCTTAGCTTCCCAAGTAGCTGGGACTATAGGCACCCGCCACAATGCCCAGCTATTTTTTTTTTTCCTTTGGTGTAGTTGTCATTGTTCTTAAGCTCGCCTGGGCCAGGTTCAATCCCCCCAGCGTTGGTGTATGTGGTTGGTGTCCTACCCACTGAGCTCTGAGAACTGCCATTGTCTTTGTTTTTGTTTGCTCTTCATTGTAGGTACTTTATAATCCAGTGAGGGCTTTGTAATGCGAGTGTTCTGATTCAGACAGATGAGAGAGAAACTCAGGCATGGAGGGCAGGTGCACCATGCTTTATTCAGCTAAGAGGTGTCTGGTGAGCAGGCCTGGGAGGTCCACCCTTATCCAGCTCCTGGTGGCCAGGGACCTGAGTTATACAGAAACTCTACATTCTGTGATCTACAATCCACATATATAGAAGGTCTTATACACCTTTATACCCAGGGGACAATAATGGCAACATGCCAAGCAGCACATGGTTATGGCTCAGTAGGAACCCATGGCACTTTCCCATGGATAAAAAAGCCTAGACAACTTTATCTTATCTAATACCCAAGGCCATGGGTGAGAAGGCCCCAAACACTTTTGTCTGTCTCTATAGGCCTGGATTATAAACACTACCTTTCTTTTATGCTAAGACTCAAAAATTAGCTAATTAATATTGAATTGTGGTAGATTAGTATTTTTAGTAACTTTGATTTAAATGTACTAAAATATTAATATGAATATTTATGGTAGTTTTCTCTAATTTGGTTATTTAGTGTCTTAAATTTTGATTATTTGTTAGATGAATAACATAGAAGCTACTAAATTATTTACTTTTCTAATGCCTTCTTTTGAAGTTATACTGATTTTATTACCTTTTAAATTTTTGGCCTTAGATGTCAAGGCAACAGGAGCAGCCAGGGCAAGAAATAGCACCTGATGCAGTTAATGGACAACGGAGGGATTCCAGATCTGCTGTGTTTCGTATTCCTGAGTTCAAGTGGTCTCAAATGCATCAGCGTTTGCTCACTGATTTATTATTTTCAATAGAAACAGATATACAGATGTGGAGAAGGTTTGTCCATATGTTTATTATAGAAGATAATAAACCTAGTCTTTGTATTCAAAGAAGTTTATGTAACTATTTTGTAATTTCAGACATTTGATTAAAAAGTAGCATATAGATTATTCTGAGGTATAGTTTTACTGTATTAGCTATCGTTGTCCATTTTAAGACCCGAATTCCCATCTAGATTACAAAATTTTGAAAATCAGAGATTTGACTTATAATAAATTTGCTGAAGATTTCTTGTAGACTATTTTATGCCATGGAATTCACCAGAAGCGAGATCTGCCATGTGGGTTTATTATTAGGTGTGCTAAAAAATAATTAGGATAAGTATAACATTGTTCTGTCTCTGCTCTATTTTTAACATTAAAATTTATATATGTCAGATTGTCCTTCATTGTGTAATTTATAAATTTAAAAGTTCCTAATTCATTTATTTTTATTTGTATATGACTCTTGTTCTCCTTAGAAGCATTTTATGGGATATGTAAGAAAATATTAGTAGAAAATTTATTTTCAATGGCATATTTACCATCATTTACCTCCTAGTTTTTTGCCTCATGACTTCTGAATTTTGTTCTCAGTAAAGGATAATTTTCTTTAACTTTTTATATCAAATGTAAAATGCATAGCATTTGTGCTTCAGCACTGAAGGAGGGCATGGATAGTAACTGCTGACGTGGAATGGTCTGTTTCTTCTCAGGAAGTATACACACCTAATATGCCTCCTGCATCATTATCTTTCTTCAGTTTTCAAGATGAACCAAAAGCACATTCTTTTCCTCCCATCTCTCAAGTAGGAAAACTGTGATTTCCTTTCTTTAGCTTTATCAGTAAACATCATTTATCTTTGGACAGCCATTCAACAAAGACAGTTATGGACTTCGTGAATAGCAGTGATAATGTCATCTTTGTACACAACACAATTCATCTCATCTCTCAAGTGATGGACAATATGGTCATGGCTTGTGGGGGTATACTGCCATTGCTTTCAGCTGCTACATCGGCTACAGTAAGGACTTAATTACTATATAAAATTGGTGTGAAAACCTGAGTGTTGTACATCCTTTTGACTAAAACTTGAATGTGATGGTTACTATGCATCATAGGTGCTGTAAATCAAAATCAACAGGATCTTTTATAATTACTTGAAAAGACCTTAGACTCTGTTCCAGGAATGAAAGGACTTTAAAAAAATGTTGATTCCTTAGGGATGAGTCATTTAATAAAGAATATGGTAGATAGTGTTTCACCTGTATGTTACCTTTGACTTTTTTTTGTTGTTGTTATTAAAATAAGGAAATTACTCTGGTGTTCTAGATTTCTGAAAGCTGGACTTCTTAAAAAATTTAGAAATTTGGGGAATATCTGATAGAATTTAATTTTTCTCAGAATATAGATGTAACGGTCAAACTTTATTTCTTACAGCATGAGCTGGAGAATATTGAACCTACTCAAGGCCTTTCAATTGAAGCCTCTGTGACATTTTTGCAAAGGCTAATTAGCCTTGTGGATGTGCTTATATTTGCAAGTTCTCTTGGCTTTACTGAAATTGAAGCTGAAAAAAATATGTCATCTGGAGGAATTTTGCGGCAGTGTCTCAGATTGGGTGAGCTATTAAAACCCAATAGTTAGAAATTTATTTTAAAGTTTTTAGTAATTCAGAGATTAAATTGAAAATTATCTTTCTTCTCTTGGTGAGAAAATAGGTGCTAGCTGATTTGTCATATGGTTACTTTTAAATGTATTAGGTACAGTAGCTAGCCAAGTTAGCCAAGTTGAATGGGGGAGAAGGACTTTTTTATGGCTTTATTGTTCTGTTTCTTTTTCTTTTTTAAAATTTGATATGAATGTCAGGGTACAAACAATTAGGTTACAATGTTTGCATTTTTTAGGTATAGTCTGTATTGTAGTTTTGTCCCGCAGGGGCATATTTTGGTTTTTTTTTGGCAGGGGGAGGGGTATAGAGTCTCCCTTGGTCACCCTTGGGAGCTCTTGGGTTCAAGTGATCCTCTCGCCTCAGCCTCCCAAGTAGTTGGGACTGTAGGCATCCACCACAGTGCATGGCTGTTTTGTAGAGATGGGGTCTTACTCTGGCTCAGTTCAGTCTTTAACCTGTGAGTTTAGATAATCCATCCACCTTGGCCTCCCAAGTGCTGGGATTATAGGCATGAGGCACCATGCCTGGCCTAGAAGGACATATTTTGAAAAAGGTGATTCTGGTCATGCTATTCCCCATCTTCTCAACCTCTTTTTACTCTAAGGTAATACTTTTGAAATTTCAGTACTTCTCAATCACTTGAGGATCTTGTTAAACGCAGATTAGATCATGTAGGTCTGGGATGAGGCCTAAATTTGTCTGCCAACGTCCAGGTGATGTTGATGCTGCTCCTCTTACACACTTGAATAATACAATTCTAAGTTAGCATCATTCAAGTACTGTCTTTATTCACATAAACGTTGGTAATTTGCAAAGCAGTTATAAAATCATTAAATCTCTGTTCTTTTTCTGGAAGAACAGAATCTCCTGTAAAACTATCTGAAATTATTTATTTTAATGTTGACTAGACTTCTTTAGGGAAGCAAATTTTTTTTCTTCAAACATATAGGGAACATATGTATTTCTAAATTACATATAGGGAATTTGTTAAGTAATTTGCTTATTAAATAAAGAGAAGATGGTGAGAAGAGGTAACCCAAGAAATGGAAGGAAACTGTTAGAAACCATAGCCATATGAAAAATGAAGCACCTTAGGGCTGGGTGCGGTAGCTCATGCCTGTAATCCTAGCACTTGGGAACTTGAGGCAGGTGGATTGCCTGGCCTCACAGGTTTAAGACCAGCCTTAGCCAGAATGAGACCTCATCTCTAAGAATAGCTGGCATTGTGGCATGTGCATGTAGTCCTAGCACCTTGGGAGGCTGAGGCAAGGGAATTGCTTAAGCCCAAGAGTTTGAGGTTGCTATGAGCTATAATGTCACGGCACTCTACCGAGTGCACGGTGAGACTCTGTCTCAAAATTAAAAAAAAAAAGCACCTGTGAAAATATAACATCAAAAAGTAGAACATCTATTCTTTTTTTGTTTTTTTTGTGAGGCAGGGCCTCAAGCTGTCCCCCTGGGTAGATTGCCGTGGCATCTCAGCTCACAGCAACCTCCAACTCCTGGGCTCAAGCGAGTCTCTTGCCTCTGCCTCCCAAGTAGCTGGGACGACAGGCGCCGGCCACAACACCTAGCTACTTTTTTTTTTTTTTTTTTGGTTGCAGCCATCATTGTTGTTTGGCCGGCCTGGGCTGGATTCAAGCTGGCCACCTTAGGTGTATGTGGCTGGAGCCTTAGCCATTTGAGCCACAGGCACCAAGCCTAGAACACCTATTCTAATGGCAAAATATGGTAATTCCTTTTAATCAGACTCTAAAGCAGCAGTTCTCAACCTGTGGGTTGCGATCCACAGGAACTTATTAAATGGCTGCGGCATTAGGAAGGTTGAGACTCACTGCTCTGAAGTATAGACCACTAGGCTATAATGCCTCCCTAGATCTTAACCAGGCCGTAACAAGGAAGCTAAGCATATCAGACAACAAACACTAGGTGATAAAATCTATGGACATTTTAGGAGTTTGCTGAAGGTAATCTGTTTTTAATGGTATCTTATGTAAATCATACTGTATAGATGGTTTTTATCAGTTCTATAATCTTAAGTGTAATTATCTTTTCTTTCTTAATCTTTTTCTTGAATTATAGTGTGTGCAGTAGCAGTAAGGAATTGCTTAGAGTGTCAACAGCATTCACAACTGAAAAATAGGGGAGATAAAGGATCGAAAACAATGCAAAGCCTTATTCCCTTGGGGAAATCTGCAGCAAAGGTAAGTGTGCAGTATAATATTTTTAAGAAGCATCCTCTTTACAATTTATATCTTAAATTAATGTGCTCATTTTGACATAAAGTTAAATAAATCTGACAGATCATAAAATAGTTATTTTAGACCGTGGACATAACATTCAAATATTTGTGTTTAAATATCTAGTGAAGATTTGTTTATACTTAATCTTGTCTACTTTTTCAAATGTTTACTTTTCTTGTTTCTGTAATAGCTTTTCCTTCAAATATGTCAGTTTCTTTTGCATAACTCTCTTTTCCACCCACTTCCCCCCTCTAAAGTAGACATACATACAGGAACAAAGTATGAAAAGGAAGGAATGTTACAGCTTTGCTTTTCTGTATTTATTAAAAAAAAAATCTGTGTAGTGTGTGTATACTTGTATATACATATGTTTTTTTATGTCAACTAGAGTCCAGTGGACATTGTGACTGGTGGTATATCTCCAGTACGAGATCTTGACCGGCTTCTACAAGACATGGATATTAATCGGCTTAGGGCTGTTGTTTTCAGAGACATAGTAAGTCATTTCTTACTTACTCTACATTAGTAAGTAATGTAGTAAGTATTTCTTTCACACACTTTCTCAGTACATATATATTTTATTTTGGGCCCAAGTAATGAGAGTAAAAACTCTTTGTGATATAAAGTAGTCCAGTAGTGATAGGGAGGTCCAGAAACCAGTTCTTTTGACAATGATTTTAGCATCTTCAAATATTATAAAGGATTGCCTATGTAATGGAAGCTAAAATATCAGAGTAATGATATTAAGAAGAATAATGCATTATTACATAGTGAACACTATGCTTTCTATGTTCTCATTACTCCAACATTCAGCTGTGTTATTTTGTATAATAATTACCATTTTGTAGATGACGAATCAGAGGTACATAAACTTGAGTAATTTGTCCAAGCTAATGTTGCTAGTAAAGATAGTTGGGACTCAAATCCAGCAGTCTTAATTCTAGAATCCATGTTCGGATGTAATGAAATGTTCAGCTTCTGAATGAAACATTATTTTACTGCATATTGGATATTTTTCCCTCTATAATAATGTGATAAAAAGATACACAATGAAATGTTGCTTTCAATGTTGTCTTTTTAACTTTTTAAAGATGAGAAACAATTTTGTTTTAGCTGATTTTGATGTAGAACATGACAGGTTTTCATGTAGAGTTTTGAAGTCATGTAGAAAGTTTAAGGATTCAAATAAGAATTGTTTATAATTTCATTTAGTAGGTTTTGGAGTATTATCATTAATAAGTACTTGTCGAACATTTACTGTGTATTTAGTATTGTATGTTCTGATATATTTTACATATTTTTTAATAACCTTATAACCTCAATTTTTCTTTGTCCTTTGTCTTTCTCTACTGGTTTCTCTTGTTCTTTTTTTTTTTTTTTTGAGACAGACTCTTACTTTGTCACCCTTGGTAGAGTGCCGTGGCATTATAGTTTACAGCAACCTCTAACTTGTGAGCTTAAGCGGTTCTCTTGCTCAGCCGCCTAAGTAGCTGGGACTACAGGCACTTAGGTTATAAATATGTTTCAGAATTGTATTAGTGGATGTGTTTAAGTAAAACCAGATATTGTCCTGTTTCATAAAACTGATTGTGTCTAAAACTTTTGACACTACTTACTAGCTTTTATTCTCATTTGTACCATTAATTTCCATTTGCAATACCAGTGCTCTAACCACGGGGCTGTGGAGCCTTTTTCATTAGTTCTCACATACTAGCATAGCTCATTTTATCGTTGTTCATCATAGATAATTGCATTTTTCACAAATTGATAGTTTATGGCAACTCTGCATCAAGGAAGTCTGTCAGAGCCATTTATCTAATAGTATATGCTCACTTCATGTCTCTATGTTGCATTTTAGTAATTCTTACATTATTTCAAACTTTTCCATTGTCATTATATCTGTTACAATGATTTGTGGTTAGTAATTTTGATGTTACTATTGTAATTGTTTGGGGACCCCATGAACCACACCCATATAAAGACAACAAACTTGCATGAGTTCTGACTGCTCTACCACCTGGCAGTTTCCCCATCTCTCATCCTCGCCTTGGGCCTCTCTGTTCTCTTAGTTACAGCAGTATTGACATTAGGCCAACTAATAATCCTACAGTGGCCTAGAATATTCAAGTGAAAGGAAGAGTCGCACGTCTCTCACTTTAAATCAAAAGCTAGAAATGATTAAGGTGAGTGAGGAAAACATCTTGAAAGCCTAGATAGGTCAAAAGCTAGGCCTGTTGCGCCAAACACTTAGCTGAGTTGTGGATGCATAGAAAAGTTCTTGTAGGAAATTAAAAGTGCTATTCCAGTTGACGCGTGAATGACAAGAAAGTGAAACAGTCTTAATGCTGATAATGTAGAAAGTTTTAGTGGTCTGAAGAAGATCCAGTCAGCCATAATGTTCATTTAAACCAAATCCTAATCCAGAATAAAACCCTAATTCTTTTCAATTCTATGAAGGTCAGGAAGCTGCAGAAGAAAAGTTTGAAACTAGCTAGGTTGGTTCAGCCAACAACACGAAGGCAAGACCTTCTACCAGGAAAAATATTATGATTCACCAAAGGCTCAGATAATTGTTAGTATTTTTAGCAATAAGGTCTCTTTAAAGCTAAAGTATGTTATTTTTTTAAATACATAATGCTATTGTACAATTAACAGACTACAATATTGGGTAAATATAACTTTTGTTTGTATTGGGAAACAACAAAGTTCTTTGTTTTCTTATTTTAAAATTTATTTTCTAGTTGAGGTGTTGTTAGTTTTCAGGATTTGATTTACAAATTTGAGTTTTTTCTTTAAATAAGTTCAAACCTATTTTGAAAAGTTATCAGAATGGTAATATGTGTAGGGTCCCTTTGAAGATGGAGAATTTGACTAGATTAAGAGATTATTGACATAGAGATATGTAGGTGACCTATAGAACTAGTATAGAATCTGAACACCTTCAAGGGGTCAGTCTGGTCTGTCTTTTTCTTTCTGGCAAGCACTGTATTTTCAATCCCGGACGTTATTAAAAATACTTTAAATAATCCCTTTGGAAATCCATTTTTGTATCTGATGCAATTTTTTCTCCTGGATGTTTGTCTTTTAGCATAATTGTCATTGTGTTAGTGGAGTTTACATATTTTAATTTTATATGTAAATATAAATGTGATAGTTTACATATTTTAATTTTATGACTAGAAGTAATAATAGTTCTCATATAGTTATAATTACTATTTATGTGATTACTTTTATAACATATACTAAGACATCTCTTTATATTGTATTGCATTTAAGAAATGAGCTAGATTATTTCTTTTTGTGTTTTTTAAGCATTAAACCTCACATGTAAAAGTAATTTTTCCAACAGTCTTTGCCTGATTTTTGCTAAAGTGACTTTATTAATAAATTTATTAATTTATGTAAATAATAATATATATTTTATGTGTATATTGAAAGATTTGTGAATATCTTTTATGCTTAAATATTGTGATATAAAAGAAAGTAATATGATATTATTGAAAGATGATCAACTACTTTTATTTTTCCCCAGGAGGATAGCAAGCAAGCTCAATTTTTAGCCTTGGCAGTTGTATACTTTATCTCCGTTCTTATGGTCTCCAAGTACAGAGATATTTTGGAACCCCAAAATGAGCGGCATAGCCAGTCATTGAAAGAAACTGACAGTGAAAATGGGAATATATCACTCCCTGGTAAGTTTCCCTGTAAAATGTAACCCACTTATGATAGTTAAAATACTGATTCTGGAATTTAAATCCATTTATGTTTATATAAAGCAAGAGCATATATTTCTTTTTATTAATAAGTAAATATACGGTTTTAAATATCATGTGATTAATTGTAATTTGGAGATAAATGAAGCTTTTAATTGAAAAATAATCCAAAAGTCAATATTCTTTACAAATAAAGAATTGAAAATTTTTATTGACTTTAGTATTTGTTGTGAAGGATAATTAACTCATATTCTCTTATGAGAAGTAGACATATTAACAAATAACTGTAATAGCTGGAGTTTTAAAAATTGCTATGAGGCTCTGCATCTGTGGCACAGTTGTTAGGGCTCCTGCCCCATACACCAGGGCTGGTGGGTTTGACCCCGGCCGGGCCTCCTAAACAATGATGACAACTGCAATAACAACAAAAAGAAAAAGAAAAAACAACAGTGGGGTGTTGTGTCAGGCTCCTATAGTCCCAGCTACTTGGGAGGTGGAGGCAAGAGAATCATGCCCAAGCATTTGAGGTTGCTGTGAGCAGTGATGCCATGGCATTCTGCCAAGGGTGATATAGTGAGACTCTGTCTCAACAAAAAGAAAAAAATTGCTATGAGTTACAGAAGTATAGTTAGATGAATAACTACTGCAGTTGTAGAAGTAGCTACCTCTCAAAAGAGGCCATTTGTTATTTAATCAATCTTCTTTCATTCAGTACCTAATATTTGGGAATATTCATGAAAAAAATATAGAAAAAAAGTTTGCTCTCATGAATTTTATATTTTAGAAGGTGAAGATAGAAAATAATTACATGTCATAAAAATGATGAAGAAAAAGAAAAAAACTGAATGGGGGCAAGGAAAGCCAGTGTTTTAGCTATGAATTGCTGTGTAACACATTACTCTGAAGTTTAATAGCTTAAGTCCATCACTATTTTTTTTTTTTTTGAGACAGGAGCCTCAAGCTGTCCCCCAGGGTAGAGTGCCGTGGCATCTCAGCTCACAGCAACCTCCAACTCCTGGGCTCAAGCGAGTCTCTTGCCTCAGCCTCCCAAGTAGCTGGGATCACAGGCGCCCACCACAACGCCTGGCTATTTTTTGGTTGTAGCCATTGTTGTTTGGTGGCTGGGCTGGATTTGAACCTGCCACCTTGGGTGTATGTGACTGGTGCCTTAGCCACTTGAGCCACAGGCGCCGAGCCAGTCCATCACTATTTTAATCTCATTATCATGATTCTGTGAGTTAGATTGGACAGTTGGGATGGTTCATTCCTGTTTCAGATGATGTTTCTTGGGGCTGTGAAGTCTAAGAAGGCTTCTCCACCTGTTTATCTAGTGCCTAAGGACTTTGACACTAGCTCTCAACTGTTTTCTTTCATTAGTTTGGAGTGCCTCTCTGTCTCCATATGGTCGTTCCACATGTTTTTCTCCATGTAGGCAGATCAGAAATCAGCCAGCTTCTCATAGAGACGTTCAGGAATTCTGGGAATGTAAAAGCTGCCAGACCTCCTTCATACTTGTGCCCAGTGCTGGTCCACTGTTGCTTCTGTGTTAAATGTTATGTTGAAGAGAAAAAAAAGTTGTGAGTTATGATTACAAGGTGCCGTGGGATAAACTAAAGATTAAACAGATCTTTAGGGAACCATAAAAAGATAAGAAACTCAGTTTTTAATATATTGAGTGTGAGCTGTCTTTTAGACCTAAAAGAGAAGGTATTGGCTAACAGTTATATATGTATATGTGTGTGTATATATATATTTTATATATCTATATATCTCTATCTATATATCTATCTATCTATATATCTTGTCTGATTTTTTTTTTTTTTTGAGACAGAGTCTCACTTTATTGCCCTTAGTAGAGTGCTGTGGAGTCACAGCTCACAGCAACCTCCAACTCCTGGGCATAGGCGATTCTCCTGCCTCAGCCTCCCAAGTTTTTTTTTTTTTGAGACAGAGTCTCATTCTATTGCCCTGGTTAGAGAGCCTAGCTCAGTCTATCTCACATCAACCTCAAACCCTTGGGCTTAAGTGATCCTTATTCTTCCAAGCTGGGACTATAGGCACTTGCCATAATGTCCAGCTAGTTTTTATTTTTTCCCTCTCCTCCCCTCTCTTCTTTCTTTTTTTTTTTTTTTTGAGACGGAGTCTTACTCTGTTGCCCTTGGTAGAGTGCCATGGGTTCATAGCTCACAGCAACTTCAAACTCTTGGGCTTGAGCAATCCTCTTGCCTCAGTCTCTTGAGTAGCTAGGACTACAGGTGTGTACCACCAAGTCTGGCTAGTTTGTTATTTTTTTTAATTTCTATTTTTAGTAGAGACAGGATCTCACTCTTGCTCAGGCTGATCTTGAACTCCTGAGCTCAAGCAATCTACCCACTTTGGCCTCCCAGAGTGCTAGGATTATAGTTGTGAACCACTGTGCTTGGTATAGTTTTTCTAGTAGAGATGAGTCTCTTGTTCAGGCTGGTCTGGAACTTGTGAGCTCAAGTCATTCTCCTGCCTTGGTATTCCAGAGTACTAGGATTACTTTTTTTGGACATGGGGGTGTATTTAAAACTTGGAGAGTAGTTGAGCTCACGAAGGGAATAAAGAAGGTATGAGAACCAAGAATTAAGTTCCTTAAGAAATCAGGGAGATAAAGAAATAAAGGATGTTAAGATAGGAGAGGGAAAACCAAAAGATCATGGTGTCCTGCAAGCCGTATGTGGAAAGCATTGTCCAGTTGGAGGGCATAATCAGCTGTTGTTGTTATGTGAAGAACTATTAGGGTTGAGAACTGACCATAATACTCAGCAAAATGTAGGTTTTTAGTCACCTTGTTAAGAACATTTTTGTTGGAATGGGTTGAAACCTGATTGGAGATGGTGATGGGATATTCTTTACTGTACTGGATTTTAAGGATCATTGAATTATGCATATTAGAGGGATAACAAGTTTTCCATCTGCAGTAGCCATGCTTAAGATGGAGGTTTTTACTTTATTTTAAAGATTTTTGAAGTTTTCTTATAGGATAAAGGCTTTCAACCTTGTGTTGCTACTTGTTTGTATGTCATGATCAGTTTGGAGGATTTTTGCAAATATTTTATTAACTATTTATTTTGTTATATTCTCTGTTTTGATAATAGGTGTATTCACTCAGTTCATTTTACAGATTAATTAGCTTTTCCTTTTTAGAACATTACATGTTTCATTATTTAACATAGTAAGTAGCCATCAATTAGGACTGAATATATATTTTTTTAATTCTAAATTTTTTTTGTTCATTTCTTCTGTTCCTGGGTACGATGTAGAAAACACACCAGCTGAATTCAGCCCTTTAACTCCACTGTCAGTGGAAGAATCTGAAAGCACATCATCTGCTCGAAGGAGGGACTCAGGCATTGGGGATGAAACAGCTACTGGTTTAGGAAGTAATATGGATGTAACTCCTCAGACAGCACCTGCTAGTGTCAGTGCAGGCCCTGATGCCATCAGTGAGGTACTGTGTACTCTTTCTTTAGAAGTCAATAAAGCTCAGGAAACCCAAAGTGATGGAGGAAATGAATTGGATCCTAAAACTACACCATCAGTTTCAGTCTCAAAAAATGTCAACGTTAAAGATATTCTTCGAAGCTTGGTTAACATACCAGCAGATGGAGTCACAGTGGATCCTGCTCTTCTGCCACCAACTTGTCTTGGAGCTCTTGGTGATCTTTCTGTTGAGCCGCCTGTGCAATTCAGATCTTTTGACAGGTACTGTAAATAAGTTTTTGTTGTGTTAGGCTTACAAAGTTGACCCTTGAACAATGAGTACTGACCCCTCCACCTAGCTGAAGAAAGATGTATAACTTTTCACTGCCCCCCAAATTAATTATTAATAACTTATGTTGACCAGAAATGACCTATAGCATAAACAGTTGTAGTGGGAGCCTGCAGTACCAGCTACTTGGGAGGCTGAGGCAAGAGAAACACTTGAGCCCAAGAGTTTGAGAATGCTGTGAGCGGTGACATCATGTTGTCCTACCAAGGACAACAAAGTGAGACTCTGTCTCAAAAAAACAAAAACAAACAAACAAATAAACCTGTTCAAGCAGGTCTTTTCTCCTAAATGATCTTCTTAGTAGCATCTGGGAATTCATCTGCTACCTGTGTCTGCAGAAGCTGCTTCTGTTATTTTGATATTTTTTAAGGCACACGTCTTCTAAAACTATCAAACCATCCTTTGCTTTTGTTAAATTCTCTAGGTTTAAGATCATTCACTTTCTTTTTGCTTGAAGTTGTGATATGATGACTTTGCTTTATCTAGAATTATATTAGAGATGTAGATAGGCTTAGAATAATATTAGAGCATTACATATGCTTTTCTTATAGCTATTCTATTCCCATGTAAAGGATGCATTTTTAATAAGAGGTAAAGGTATTTTACAAAATGTGTGAGGTTTTTGTGCCTACTGGTATTGCTGAAGTGACAACTTTGTGAATTTTCTTTTCTTTTTTTTACAATGAATCTTGCACTGAATTCATGTATTTTGAAATGGTGGGTAACTATGGTTGCCAGCCTTAATCAGTGGTATCTATCAAGAAATGCAACTTTTTCATATAATGACATTTCTTATCTCTGCTTCTTGGGAACACATCCAGTATCACTAGTGGCACTTCATATTGCTCCTGTGGTGCTATTTATGGTTTACTTTATAGTATTTTACTAAACATGAAGAAAAATATTTAAGAACTGGAACAGATTGCTTTTTACTGCCATATGCAATTTTACTGGAGAGACAAACTACTCATGTTGAGATGATTGGTGTCACACAACATTTTAAGTGGATACTGGCAACAGTTGATCAAGGTGGTTGTGATTTATTACAGTAGTGCGGTATGCACTACAGTAAATGTTATGCAGTTATGATTTAAATGCACATCTACATTTGTTTACATTTCTCAACAACTACAAATAGTGTCATGTATGTAAGTGTTTGTATGTGTAAGTTTTAATACATTTTAACTTTTCTTGGTATCTACTGAAGAGGTTTTTATTTTATTCAAAAAAGCTTTTATTCATGTATAGTGTATATTCGGATTTATGTGGTATGTGTGATAGTTTGATAGTTGCATAGAATGGGTAATGATCAAATCTGCATACATCATCTCAAGCATTCATTACCTCTTTGTGTTGGGAACATTCCAAAACTTTGTAGCTACTTTGAAATATGCTAGAAATTGTTGTTAATTTCCATGCTATAGTATTGAACACTAGAACTTACTCCTTCTCTCTAACTGTATATTTGTACCCATTAACCAACCTTTCTTTGTCTCCCACTTCCATACCCTTTCAATCTGCTGGCACCTATTACTGTACTACTCTCTACCTCCATGAGATCTACTTTTTTAGCTTGTATAAGCATATGTGAGTGAGATCATGTGATATTTGTCTTTTTGTGCCTGGCTTCTTTCGCTCGACATAATGACCTCCGTTTTCATCCAAGTTGCTGTAAATGATAGTACATCATTGTTTTCTAATAGCTGAATAATATTTCATTATGTGTATAGAGCACATTTTCTTTATATTTCTCTTATCAGTTGTATCTTTCCCCCATATTTCCCCGCAGTTCAATGAACTGTCTTCTTTCCGAGCTAGCTGTTTATCCATTTTGTTTCTCTCTCTTTTTTTTTTTTTTGAGACAGAGCCTCAAGCTGTCCCCCTGGGTAGAGTGCCCTGGCATCAAAGCTCACAGCAACCTCCAACTCCTGGGCTCAAGCAAGTCTCTTGCCTCAGCCTCCCAAGTAGCTGGGACCATAGGTGCCTGCCACAACGCCCGGCTATTTTTTGGTAGCAGCCATCATTGTTGTTTTGGTGGGCCCAGGCTGGATTCAAACCCACCACCTTAGATGTATGTGGCTGACACCTTAGCCACTTGAGCCACAGGTGCCGAGCCACATTTTGTTTCTCTTTTTAAAAAATAACCTCTCATTGGGTGGATGCCATTCATTTTAGCTACTTGGGAGGCTGAGGCAGAAGGATTGCTTGAGCCTCGGAGTTTGAGACCAGTCTGGGCAATGTAGCAAGACACTGTCTTGCAAACAACAACAAAAAAACAACAATCTCCAAACCATAAAAGATCATCCAAATTTTGTTTTGCTGGGCAGCTCCTTGGCTCAAAGGAGTTGGGTACCAGCCCCATATGCTGGAGGTGGTGGGTTCAAACCTAGCCCCAGCCAAAAACTGCAAATTTTGTTTTGCTGACCCTTTGTAAATTTTTAGACTCTGTCTTCTTTTAGTTTAATATTTAATATATTTTTTCTTCTACTAATTTTGGGTTTGGTTTATTCTTTTTATAGTTTTTTGAGGTACATTGTTTGATTTTTTTTTTTTTTACTTTTTGATGTAGGCATTTATTCCTATAAATTGCCTTTATAGCACTGCTTTTATTGCGTCCCATGTGTTTAGGTATTTTGTGTTTCCATATTTATTTGTTTCAATCAATTTTTTGATTTCCTTGTTAATTTCTTCATTGACGCATTGGCCATTTAGTAGCATCTTGTTTCATTTCTTTTTGGTTGTATAATTTCCACACCTCCCCTTGTTATTGATTTCTAGTTTTATTTTATTATGGTCTTAGAAGATACTTGATATGATTTCTGTTTTTATAAATTTGTTGAGTGTTATTTTGTTTTCCAATATATATTCTATTCTGGAGAATGTTCTATGTGCCAATGAGAAGAATATTCTACAGCTTTTGGATAAAATGTTATGTAAATGTCTTTTAGGTTCATTTGGTCTAAAGTATAGTTTATATCTGAAAAATCTTTGTTAATTTTCTGACTAGATGATCTGTTGAATGCTGAGAGTGTGGTGTTGAAATCTCCAACTATTATTGAATTGGAGCCTATCTCTCCCTTTAAATCTGAAAATATTTGCTTTGTATATTTGGGTGCTCTGGTTTGGGTGCATACATATTTAGAATTGTTATATCCTCTTACTGAATTTGTCTCCTTTTAGTATTTAACTTAAAGTCTGTTTTAACTCATCAAAGTGTAGCTATACCTGCTCACTTTTGGGTTTTATTTGTATAACATACCTTTTTCATTCTTTACTTGTACTCTATATGTGTTTTACAGGCAAACTGAGTTTCTTTTTTTTTTTTAATTGAATGTTAACTATGTACATTAATGCACTTCTGGGGTACAGTGTGGGGTTTTCACATGCAATCTGAAATACTTCCATCAAACTGGTCAACACAGCCTTCATGTCATTTTCTCAGTTATTGTTTTAAAACGTTCACATTCTACTCTTAGATAGATTCACTGATTTCTCTTTTTAAGAAGGCTGAGATATTACTACCAAGGTAGAAAAAGTGTGGGATTTGGAGGTGAAGAGAAAAGTTACTTCTAGCAACATTTCTGCTTAAACATTTTTTTTTTTTTTGAGACAGGGTCTCACTATGTTGGCCATATCTCAAAAAATATTTTACAGTAAATATTTATTGATCACATACTTTCCTTTATTATAATGGTAGCCATGATAGAAAAAGTTTCTGGCATCATAAAACTCATCTTGACTTTTATAAAAAAATTAGAGACAGGATCTTGCTATATTGCCTCAGCTGGGTTCAAACTCTTGGGCTCAAGTGATCCTCCACCTAAACTCATGAGTAGCTACAACTACGTGCCCCTTGACTTTAGAAAGGGAGAAAATACTAATACTGCTAATAATAACTGAACTGAGAAATAACCAAGACAATTTTAAATATTGATTGTGCTACTGTAGCAGAGATGACCATCTACTAAAATCTGCTCTCTTTGTATATTGCACCTGAGACTGGGAAGTAGCAGTGCAGAGAAATACTGTGATGCCTCTATAGCTGGCTGCATTGTCCTGGGACTCATTCTTTCAAATAAAATGTAAAAAAAATTCTGTTTCACTTCCAGGCCAAGACTCTCTTTCCCTTCCTAGAAGCTGGGTAGAAGCCTTAGAGAAGAGCAGGTCCACCAGATGGAAGCACCTGGGTCGTTGCATCATTGCATATAAAAGATTCATACTTCAATCGGGAATTGCCCACCTTGGACTACTGTGTATGAGAAATACATATCAATTGTCATGGATACATCAGGGGTAGAGAGATGCCAGTAAGCCTTCCCTACCTATTACAATGATAGAGCAATGAAGAAAACATAAGAGAATTATAAGGTATAATTCTCATAAGAGAATCTTTAAGGTAGAGTATAACAGAGGGTGGAGCTGAGGGCAGCCTGAGAGTAAATGATGTCAGAAGACCTCTCATTTGTGCTAAGTTCAGCCAGGTCAAGACCTGGGTGAGAGTATATTAGACAGGGGAAATAGTAAGTGCAAGGTCTTTGAGGAGGGAAGGGATTTAACCTGCTAGCGGAACAGACAGAAGACTTATGTAACTGGAACAAAAAAGGCAAAATGGAGATGGTTTTGACATGTCAGAGAAGGAAGTAGGGCTGAGATCATGTTGAGCCCATGGAAAGGAACTGTGATGGGAAACCATTGGTATTTAAGATGGATGGGGACATGGAATACGGATCCACATTTTATAAAGAGCAATTTGACTGATGTGTGGACAGTGGCTCACCCTGGGGTGGAGCTAGAGTGGAATTTGCTCTTAGAGGAGTTCAAACCCTGGAATATGTCTTATGAAATCCTTTGTGGTTCCAATCTTGATTCCAGCCTCATTGCCCACCATACCTCCTACTTTACTAGATGTAGTCAGCTGGTCAGTTCCTGCTTTCTTTTTCCTCTGAGGCTTTGCTTATGCTTTGCTTTTTGCTTAGAGTACCTTATCTCCATAGTTCCCCTCTCCCTACTCTGACTCAGTCCTCCTACTCCCTACTCCTCTACTCAACAGACCCAGTCTCTTTTAAGCTCCAGTCATTTTGATCTACTTTTAGATCTGGGCTTATGCCACAGTTTCTTTTACTCCTGGGCCTTCACACATGATATTCTACTCTATCTTAGTCTTATTAACTCTTATTCATCATTCCAGTCCCAGCTTAGCTGGCAATTCACTTTGAGGACCTTTCCTTCTCTTCTAAGAATGGGTAAAACACTCTACTTAGTGATCCCAGCAGCCTATAGAGCTTCAGGGTTTACGCTGCCTCATCATTGCCAATGTGTTGGAGTATGAACTCTGTAAATCAACAACTTTTGTTTCTATAGTGTCTGCCACATAATCAGACATTCAATAAATGGTGATTGAATGGACAAATAAAACTAATGCTAAATCCAAAGAACTTATTCAAGGCTACAAATCAGATCTGGAGCCCTGACTTAGAAGCTAGGAAGAAACTCAGTTGCAATGGGATAAGGTCAGGGATGAAAGGAGAAGGATCATAAAACAGTCTTATATGGTGAGGTACCTCTTTATTGGTTGTAGGTATAAAGACATATTTAGCTTACTTTCAGGTATATGTCAAGCTCACCCCCACCTTAAAGAGAGCACAGCTTTTTTTAAAATTGGAAAGCATTACAAAATTTTAAATGATATTTTGATAATCTACAGATATATTATTATTATTATTATAGGCACTTGTGATGGGCTAATTCTTCTGCCTGACAGGAAAAACACCTTGAGAATTTTCTTAAACATGCAAACGTTCTTGTCTGGAAAATGTTTGGTAATAAAGGTCACTGTGAACTTCTCGAGGAGCTCAGTGGGACAGAAGCGGCCTTTATTTATGTGTATTTATGTGCTTATTCACTGATGGCTTTGCTGAGGAAAGCTATATTGTCAAGTGCCCTAATTAAGAAATAATAATGTAATTGATTTTTTATGGATTATCTTCAATTGAGTCCCTTTACAACAGCAAACTCTCATTGACTACTAGGGATAATTGATGGCTTCTCAGCACAATGCCCTTGGCTGATTGCAGTGCAGTTGGTACAGCGTCTGACAAGGATCGTAAGGAAGCTTGGTTCTCACAACAGCGACCCCCAGAAAGGCAGGAAGCTGAAGTGGAAAGGGTGCTGATAATTCACTGAGTGGCACAGGTCAAGTCACTTTCAGTTTTGCAAAATGAGGGGGTTGAACTAAATCAGTGGCTTGAAAAAAAAATTTAGCAGAACCCCTTCATCACACAAATTTTATATGGAAGCTACGTATGTAAAAACAGCTCCAAGTGGTGTCAACGCTAGTTGAAGTGAGGTTGGGAAATGCAGAGTTGGATCTACTCTGCGCCTCCTCCCATCGGAGCAGACTGAAGGATCCAAGAGGCAGTTTGGAAACTCATACACTAGGTGATCTCTAAGAACGCCTCCAGGTCTAAAATCCTAAGATTCTGTGATTTCACCTCAAGGACTCAAGGGTGAAGCAATAGCCCCTAGTCTCAGCTTTAAAGTAGATATATCTTAAAGCATGTGCCATATGATCAAGGCAGAATATCAAACGTGGCTTAGAATATCCATACTGAGATTTAAGCAGAGCAGAGCAGTTTTCTCCTCTGATTTTAGCCATCTCCTGCCATTGTGTGTGTCTACATCTGTGTGTATTCATGTGCACATATACACATGTGAGTTAGTCCACAATCTTATAGGAGTTCTGAGTTTTCTTATTTCAGCATATTTTTGGGGGGTTGTGAGGGGGGCTGTAGTTAAAGAGGAGCAAGAAGCAATAGCTGTTGTGGACCAGTGAGTATTGTGCTAGACATTTTATAAAAGGAGATATATTATTCACATTCATTCATGAGAGAATTAAAGTTCTGAAATGTCAACCCGGGCTACGATAAGTCTCTATATCTCCAAAGCTCATATGTTTTACTACATGGCAATTTGTTCTTTCATAGAGAGACACAGTTAGATTCTTCGGGATGTGGGGTCATTTTATACACAATAATTCTGAAAATTATTTCACTTCAGTAAAACATAAAATTTTACCCTTTGAGGGGTTAAAGGAACGGGCTTACTGAATTAGGTTTCATTTCAATTAGGGTATTCACATGTGTGTGTGTTCCTCAACAGAGGGTGATTTTATGCTCTTCCCTCATTGTGTATTTGGAAATATCTGGCGACATCGTGGCTGTCACAACTTGGGGAGGAGGTGTGTCTCCTGGTGTCTAGTGGGTAGAGGCCAGGGATCCTGTTAAATATCCTGCAATGTACAGGGCAAGCCCCGTGACAAATAATTGTCTGACCCCAAATGTTAATGTCCATATGGACAAACTCTGATTTAGAGGTCCTGGTAGCACTAAAGAAGGTTTTATAAGGTAAGAGGGCAAAAATACCAGTTTGGGAATCCAGATATAATTTCTGATCTATTTGAGTTTTTCGAATATTCTTGCAAGTCTGCTTTAAAGATTCTTAGCTAGACAATGATGCCCTGATTAATAAGTCTTCTGGGAATGAAGATTAAGCTCTGTTTAAAAACATTTACATATACAAGTCACATTTTCATAAATCATTTGGAACAGAAGTTACTATTATTAGAGTTCCAGAAAAACTGTCCTCTAAGCTTATGTTTGATCTGTACCCTTCATAAGATCATCTTTACCTCATCTGCCAGGGTGACGCTTTTTGCCCATCAGATGTCCAAGGTTCTATATTCATTTGCAGATACCCTTCTTATAAAATATGTAAAAAATAAAGCATGAATTTATTTTAGCTTCACTAAATGAAGTTTGGTATGTATGGTAGGCAGAATATGTCCATGTTCTAATATTGAGAACGTTAGGCAAAAGGGAGTTTGCAGATGTGACTAAGACAAAGACTCGAAGATGGGAAAATTACCATGGATAATTTTGGGTGGGCCCGCTACAATCACAATAGCCCTTCAAAGTTGAAGAGGGGGGCACCATAAGAAATCAGAATGATAGGTATGAGAAGGATTCAATGCCCTGTTGCTAGCTTTGAAGATAGAGGAAGGGATGATAAGCCGGGTAATGCAGGCTGTCTTTTGGTTTTTTGTTTTATTATTACTATTTCAGATTAACATGTTGACACATATGACTAGATAACATTATTTGCATTTGCTAGGAAAAATCCAAGTTGTATTTGAATCTGTGTACCCCTACAATTTACCCATTAGGTGGGAGCTTATTAAGCCCTTTCCCTCTTCCTCCTCCCCCTTCTTGGATTTAATTGTATTTTCCCTCTCTTGTGAGCCTGTAGTTATTTATATATTAGTTTCAAATTAATATTGAGTACATAGGATGCTTGTTTTTCCGTTCTTGACATACCTTACCTGGAGAATGTTTTTCAACACCACCCAGGTAAATACAAAAGACATAAAGTCTCCATTTTTTGTGGCTAAATAGCATTTCATGGTATCCATATACCACAGTTTGTTAATCCAGTCATAGGTAGATGGGCACGTGGGTTGTTTCTACATCTTTGCAATTATGAAATTTGAGTACAATCATAAGATTGGTTTTTTTTTCTGGGAGGATACCTAGTAACGAGACTGCAAGATCAATGGAAGGCCTCCTTATCCTCTTTGTGGAGTCTCCATACTGCTTTCCAAAAGGCTGTATTAGTTTGCAGTCCCACAAAGTATAAGTATTCCCTTCCTTCTGCACCTCACCAACATCTGCAGCTTTGAGATTTTGTGATGTGGCCTATTCTCATTGGAGTTAGGTGATATCTCAAGGTGGTTTTGATTTGCATTTCTCTGATGCTTAGGGATGATGAGCATTTTTTTTTTCATGTGTTTGTTGGCTATTCTTCTGTCTTCTTGGGAGAAGGTTCTGTTCATTCTCTTGCCCAGTGATTAATTGAGGTTTTGCTCCTTTCCTGTTGATTTGCTTGAGATCTATGTAGATTCTGTTTATTATCTCATTGTGAAATTTGCAACATGTGAACTGTCTTTTGAAGTTGGAAAAGGCAAAGAAATGAATCCTACCCAGAGCCTACGGAAAGAACAACCATGCTGATGCCTTGAATCTAGGTAGCCTGTTGAAAGCTGTGTCAGTCTTTTGATCTACAGAATTGTATAATAATAAATGAACTTTGTTTGGGCCACTAAGTTTGTGGTCATTCATTAAGGAAGCTACAAAAAGCTAATGTAGTATGTAACCTTCAATAGGTCTGCTAGGATATCTCCTTGAGCCTTGATTAACGTTGAAGGTATTAAAAGGTTTATAAGAGACCCAGTCTCAGGTATCTACTTTAATTCTTTGATATTGGAGAAATTAAATTCTTATATATATATATATATATTTATTTATTTTTTATTGTTGGGGATTCATTGAGGGTACAAAGAACCGAGTTACACTGATTGCTTATGTTAGATAAAGCCCTTTTATGATAGTGTTTGCCCCCAAAAGGTGAACCACCCTCATGATCCCCCATCCCCTCCCTCCTTCCCTCTCTCTGCTCTCCCCATTCCCTGCCTCCCACCATGTGCTAGGTCATTAATTGTCCTCATATCAGAATTGAGTACATAGGATTCTTGTTTCTCAATTCTTGTGAAGCTTTGCTAAGAATAATGTGTTCCACTTCCATCCAGGTTAATACAAAAGATGTAAAGTTTCCATCTTTTTTAGTGACTGAATAGTATCCCATGGCGAGAAATTAAATTCTTGTGTGAGGTTGGAGGAGGAGGATGCTAGAACACCAGTCCTTGGGACAGAAACAAAGGAAGACCAAAAAAAAAAAAAAAACAACAAAAACGTCTTCATCCATGCACTCTAAGGCTCTTGAGCTGATAAACTAAAGTTGGGATGGTCAACAGAATGTTAGAATGTTAATGCCAGCCACATGAGTATTTTAATTTTCTTTAGTATTCAATTAGAAAAATAATAAACAGGTAAAGTTAATTTGAATTATTTGTTTTCCTCAGTGTGTCTAACTTATTGCTATTCCTATAGGTAATAATGGATATAAAAATTACTGATGAAATATTTTGCGTAATTTTTTTATGCTAAACCTTTGAAATCTGGCCTGCATCTTACACTTTGAATATATCACAATTTGGAATAGACACATTTCAAGCACTCAATAACCACGTGTGGCTATGATATTTGAAAACACGGCTCTAGAGAAAAGAGATGTAGGCTGAACTTAAAAAAGATTATTCTCTTGTGAACCTCGAGACATTCAGAATGCTTTGCTTAGAGCCAGGTGAGAAAGGTAACAAGTGAAATAGAGTCTCTTCCCCTCTTTTTGTCTGGATCACAGAAGCAGAATCTGGTGGGAATTGTGGGAAATAGAACGGTCTTGAGAAAATCACTACAGCATTCACATTGGTCAAAGGCCTCCCTCAAATGAACAAACAACAACATATGTCACTGGGGCTCAGAGTAGAAAAACTAATTCCTGGGCCTCTTGTTTGACCTCAAACTCGTTAAGTTTTAGCTGGAGAAGATCCCTGAATGAACAACATTTTCTCGTGGTAGGTGGTCTATCAGTGTCTCTAGAATGAATCAACTATTCAGCAGATGATGTATTTAAGCAGAATAGATGACTTAATCACTTTCTTATTACAAAAACTAGCAAATATTCAGTCAAAGGAGTGCTTTCAAATTTTTGCATTACTTAACCTTATATCATAATGCCCAGCACATAGTAGGTGATGTTTGTTTGCAGAATGAAATACCTGGCTCTTATTCTGAGATCATGCCAGTACTACAACTAGATGAGCGACTTACTATATGTTTGACTAATGGGTTATCAGCATGGCACTTTATTGCTGTTGTTAATGAGAAAGATAGTGATTCTGTTACCCCATGGAAAAACACCAAAGCAGACACACCTAATACAAGATAACTTTTTAGATTTTTCTATTAATAGCTCCAGTGAGTTCTGGCAAATGTTTGGAGTTTACCACAATGCCCAGATCAAAACCCTCAAATGGTGTGACCACAAAGGCTGTGAACCCTCAAGCCAGTAAGCTAATGGACAAGATGCTAAATATCAACCTAGGACCAAGATATATTTTTAATTACTGTTGGCAGTTTGCTTCTGCTTACTCCATTACATAGGAGCCAAGACCATGCCTTTTGTTTCCCAGTTTCTGACTGCATCCACGGCTGGGCTCAGCTTTGGTCAGTAACATTAGGTAGGAGGCCAACCGCTAAGGGGGTCTGAGTGATTGACCCGGATGACACTTCTGTACCACAGACAAAACCAAATGAACCCAGAGAAGCATATGAGCAATATCCTTCGATAATCACTTCTAATGTTTTGCATTTTATGGTTCTCAGGAAAGACGCTATATTGAATTTCAGGTTAGGATAAAAACTTATCTTTACTTTTCTGTTTTCCTGATAAAAGTGAAGTGAAAAGTATTATTGTGGAAAGGGCCCTGACTGGGAGAAAAAAAGACTTAGAGGAAAATCTTTGCATTGGATGATAATAGATAAAGCATTTAAACTTTCTGAGTTATAGATGTTTAATTTATAAAATGAAGATTAAAATACCTTTTCTATTTTCTCCAAATTGCATTTTGCAATAGTCAAATAACAAAAGTACTATGTATAAGAAAGATTTATTTTTTAATTTTTTTTATTGAGACAGAGTCTCACTTTGTGGCCCTCGGTAGAGTGCTGTGGCATCATAGCTCATAGCAACTTCCAATTCTGGGGCTCAACTGAGTCTCTTGCCTTAGTCTCTCAAGTAGCTGGGACTACAAGCACCTGCCACAATGCTTGGCTTTTTTTGTTGAGATGGGGTCTCACTCTGGCTCAGGCTGTTCTTGAACCTTTGAGGTCAGGGCAATCCACTTGCCTCGGCCTCCCAGGGGGCTAGGATTACAGGTAAGAGCCACCACACCCGGCTGAAAGATTTATTTTTTTGATAAGAGAAATATAAATGTGTAAGTGATCCTATTTTTCCAATTAACATCATAATCTTAGTTACCAGTACAGTACAATGGCACCGTGTCTATTTTGTGACTTTCCTTTTGTTCATTTTTTCTGAACTTACTTGGATCTTCTGATTCCTGGTTCCAATCAGAATTTTTTTTCAGATGTTTATGTCAATTCCTCTCTATATTTTCTATTTGTCTAGTGTTTGCTTAAGTACAGCTAGAAATCAAAAGTGAAATAGAGAGTCTTTAGCAGCTGCTATTGAAAAATTCATGGTACCTTCCCCCAAAATCTCCTAACAAATTATATCTGTTGAATATTGTGGTGTAGTAGATATTTAAAAAAATCACAGCAGCATACACCAAAAGCACTTATTTCTCAGATGTTTGTGAGTCAGCTGGGATTGATATATTCAGACTGGGCTCTGTTAGGTGTCTGTCAGTCTAGATACATCTGGGTTTGGTGCTTTATTTTGTGCTGGTCATAGGTCTCCATTGTATTCAGTCTGGGACTGGGGCAGAAGGCATAGCACCTCCCCTGGTGAATGTTTTCTCAGGATGATGGAAGAGGCAGGCATAAGATGGCAAGTACAATAAACGAGGTACCAGAGCAGATTTGGCCTCAACAGATGATGGACAAAATACTCGCTTTAAAACTAAATCTAACCTAATTCTCTCCTCAGGTAAATTCATCAAATTTTAATCCTATGTTTTCAGATGAAAGTGTCCTGTGACTTGAAAAGTAAATGCTTGTGGTGACCACGTTCACTACTTTTTCACAAGGTTGAAGACCATGCTGTCAGACTGTTGTGTATACGTGTGTATGTACACACATGTGTGTGTTTATTCTTTTGATTGCTTGTTATGACAAGTGAATTTTCTTCAACCGTTTTATTCTTAGCTTTCAAAGACTTAAAGAGTTGCAATGTTGGAGTAATGTTTTAAAATACTTAAGGCAAAATACTGATGCAGAAATATCTCTATACAGGGATAATTTTTCACTGGGTGTGTGAATGAATGGATCCCAAGAATGAAAGTTTTATGAGGAGAAAGATATTTCTTCTTGAGTCCTATTCAAATCCACGCTTGCCATGCAGTGCTAATTGAATAGTATGGTCAGTTTGTTTTGATGATTAGCATAATAAAGAAATCAGTTTATTCTACTGAGAAGCTGTTTCAGTCATTTGTCAAAAATGATCATAAGTTGAACTGCACGCTTTACTATTATGGTACTGTACCTTTTTCATGGCGCACAACAAAGATCTTAGTATAGAAACATGTTTAGTTGTCATTACTAAGAAGGAGTTCAAGATGGTTTCTGATAAATCCAGTTAAAAGACATCCTTTATTCATTGCTGAAATGCTCAGTGAACTATATTTCCTAAAATATCACATTTGGCGAAGACAACTGTACCATCACACACACACACACCCCTTCTGAATACCTACTTTATAAAAAGGCTTTTTGTTTGGACTCTTCATATTAAAGGAAGTGCTATGGGCAGTTTATAGATTTTAGCTGATTTATGTAGATCTTCACTAAAATATACAGACATTTTCTTTTAAAGTAGAATTGAGGCTTCTTTTGAGGATAGATGTTAAGTTTAAACCTTGTACCCACGTTTACCTTTTTTGGCTCAAGGGACCTCTTATGTCCCAAGAATCAAAGGGACAATCATAGACTATATATGAGATTCAATACTTTTTCATGATCATATTTCCATTGATGAGCTTATCTGAGGACTACCTTAGGGCTGCCGTCCAGGCTACTCAAAATACAACTTCTAGAGGTGTTTCCAAAGCCAAGCAATTCTCTCCTTCATATTCTCTCTCTATTATCTCTATCTCTCATCCCCCAGGTATTTTTTTAAATTTTACTTTAAGAATTTTAAATAGCTAAAGTATAATCATGGGGTATAAAATATTTTTGAGAAGTACCTAGTGAGACCCCTCTGATTCAAGTTTTCTATCTACCTTGTGCCCATCTCCCACACAGGGTATATCTATGTGTACTGTTTTTTAATGGAAATATAATGCCATCTATTATTAATAGTCACATTTTTCATCTCCTTGTTTTAAATTACAAATATATGTATGTATTACATATACATATATATAATCTGTGTAGGTTACTATGACACATTATAAATCACCTCAAGACACGACAGCTTAAACAAAAGCAATTTGTTGTTTTCACTATCCTGTGGATTAGAAATTTGGCAGGGCTATTCCAGGTAGTACTTCTGCTACATGGCATTAACCAGGGTCATTAATTTACCTGCATTCACCCACTGACAGAGCTGAGCTGGAAGATCTGAGAAAGTTTCATTTCACCTATATTTCTGGTCCCACAGCACTCCCACAGGTAACTTCTCTCTCCCTATGTGACCTGGGCTTCCTTACAATGTGGTAAGTGGTTTAAAGGCTATTGAGCTTCTTACGTGGTGACCGGCTTCCATGTGAGAACATTCTCAGAGGTAAAAGTGAAAGCCATAGGGTCCTGATTTTTAGGTCATAGTAATCAAAGGGTCCAGCAACTATCAAATGGCATCAAATGGCCATATTTGAGATTTAATAATTTTCATGATTTTCTTTCTATTGATGAGACTTTCAAGGCTACCCTAGGGCTAATGTCTTAAGACTCAGTCATGAAAATTAAATATAGGCTTTCTATTGATGAGTCTTTCAAAGCTACACTAGGGCTAATGTCTTAAGACTCAGTCACTCCTATTCATTCTGTTGGACAGAACAAATTACAAAGTCAACCTGGATTCAGAGAGAGAGAGAGAGTAAAATAATCTGTTTCTCAATAGTATGAATGGCAAAGAATTTGCAGCCATCTTTAATTCATGATAATATCTATTTTATTTTACATGTGTTTTAAAAGTTACAGACACCTGCTAATCAGTGAAAGATAGGTATCTGCTAAAGAATACACTATGGAAAATTTGATTTTGATTCATAAAAAATAGTCAAATGACTGAGATATACTGAGGTAAGAAGCAGCACAGTTAGAAATGAAAGTGGTTTCCTTTTATTAAAAAACACATAAGCCCTATTTAATGAACTCATGGATTTGCTGGAAAGCCTACATTTTTGTAACACAATGTGTTGTTAATTACAAAAACCAAACTCCCCAAAGTATTTTCAATCACTTGGACACATCTTGACTGCCAATTTGTGGACAGCCTAGTTTCTTCATGCATGCTTTGACATATACATTAAACCTTCTCTTACTATTCTCTTGATGAATCTAATTCCCATCAAACCTGTGACATAACCTATAACTATCACCAGCTTCTTTGTGGGGGTTTACGATCTCCATGATATATGCCTTCTGAAATATACGTCTGTAGGCTTATGGTAAAATTAATAAAACCGAAATTAAAACTGACAGCTCTGAAATGATATGCTACCCTTAGCATATGGAATAACTACCGTGAACACTTATGGGGTTTGTCGCAAGATTATAGACAGTTACCCAATGGGGGATAACTTCTGAACTGTGTTGCTAAATCTTATTTGACAGGTTTTGGATTTGGTATAATTTTTCTATAGCATTTGAGTGTTGGGTGAGCAATATGTTAGCTATGATTCAGATGACATTTTATTTCTAAGCCCTTTAGTCTTTCCCCTCCAAGTCCTCCCTCACTTCCCTGTCACACCCTCCTTTTTCTCTCCTTTCCTTTTCTCTATATATACACTCAATCTTATCTAAATATTTTAGCAGCTAGTTCATGGCGAAGAGAATCTTTATGAAAAATCATAATAAAAAAATTCCTTTTGTCTAGCTGCAAATCTGAGTGTGCACAGCTGCAAATCTGAAGGTGAATGTCAGAGTTTTACCTGTCTATGAATTTATGTTTTCCTTTCTTATATCTAAATGTTGATGCTCTTATTTCTTCTGCGATGAAGAAATTGTAGACATGCAAATTGCAAGGATTTAGTCTTGTGCACTGTGCTCAGTGATCCAAGGTGTTTATAAAATCTGTCTTGAGGAATCTAGAAGAGGGGAAGCAGGAGGGGCATGGGGGAAGAGGGTCATGGTGTATGACACACCTCGTGGGGGTGGGACACAATTACAAGAGGGACTTTACCTAACAAATGCAATCAGTATAACCTAATTCTTTGTACCCTTAATGAATCCCAAGCAATAAAAGAAAAATCTGTCTTGGCCCTACTTCATGCATGCACATGTATGCACACTCACAGACACTGTACACTGTCATCTTTTCTTTGTTTTTTTGGCCAGGACTGGGTTTGAACCCACCACCTCCAGCATATGGGGCTAGTGCACTACCCTTTTGAGCCACAGTTGCAGCCCACACTGTCATCTTTTTTTAATTTAATGATTCTATTTATCTCTTTTCCTGATGAGTGAAAGACTTCTACCCAAAAGTTGACTTTGTAAAGAAAAGCCATATCCTTACCAAAACAACAACAACAACAAAAAGGATTTTTGCAGTTAGGAATCAGTTGCTATGATAGCAAAGCAATACTCATATATTTTAATTATGCTAAAACTTCAGGATTCCGTATAGTAGAAACTAGGTGAAATTATTCAAAAAATGAAAATAGGAAATAGAGCCAGAAGGAATTTGAGGCGCTTATACTACATTCCCCTCCCTCCCTTATCCTGGTTTTACCTTGAAAACAGAAATTCTATAAACGTGTTCCAAATATGATGAAGCCAAACATTACATATTAAGAAATGTAGTGCTTTGGGGTAGGGATACACCATACATCTCCCCCAAGTCATGGACACGAGCCTTTCCAAAATTTATTCAAAATAAGGTAGACTTTTTTCCTAAAACAGGCTGAATTGGGGTTGCCTTTGGCAACTTTAAAACATTATTTTATTTTTAATCATTACAGATACATAGTAGATGTACATATCTATGGGGCATTGTGATATTTTGATATAACCCTACAATGTGCAATGATCAAGTCAGGGTAATAGGAATAGCCATCACTTCTTTGTGTTGGGAGCATGCATTTCTTAATGAACGTTTATCATTTCTTTGTGTTAGGAACATTCCACTTCTACTCTTCCAGCAGTTTTTAAATATGCAGTCAATTATTGTTAATTATAGTTGCCCTAACAGATTTTTAATAATTGCTCCTAAATGATTTCTATCCCTTTAGTCAGGGATAGTCTTTGCTATGAAACTGTTTTATCAGTGAGATGCTGCACCAAGGTAGATAACCATCCTTGGTTATCTATTCAACCATCCAAGGATGGTTATCTATTCAACATCCAATTCACTTTTGTATCTTGGCAATTGGGACGCAATGAACCCTGTTAAATGTTCACATTTTAAGTCTTCCTTTCAGTTAAGAATGAACTTGGTTTTAAACAATGAGTTTTGTAAGCAGAGATTCACAAATAGTTTCTTGTGAACATTTTCTTCTTTAAAGAGGTAAAGGTGCTACTCTTCCACCATTCTCCCTTTTTCTTATTGCCTTGAATAAGGATAGGATGGCTAGATTTGTTGAAGCTATATTGTGATCACATGTAAAAGTTAATATATTTCAGAATCCTTGGCCCTGACAATATACAGCTGTTGAATCTATGCTAGCAATTCCTCTATGACTTAGGATAAACTCAAAAAAGATCTACTTGTTTCAACTATCCTGTCAAGGTTTTGTTATAATCAGTCAATTCTAACTACTTTAATTGTAAATAAATGTGAAGGACTCATATGTAGATATTCAGCTTATAATTTTAATGTTATTTTCAGTTGTGGTAATTGTTGTTTTGCCTGATTTTCCCCCCATTTTTCAAATTTTAATAGATCCCAGGCTTTGTGCTTTGTAGCCTGGCGCTATTTGTAATATAAATCATGGAGGTTTTCTTAAAAGCTTATATTCACTGAGGAGTTTGGAATTGGAGGAAGTGATTCCTCCTAGTCTAAAAACACTTTCTCTGTATTAGGGGAGTCCAGAGAGGACTGTGGGTCTAATGAACACTGGGGACCAATTGCTGTGAGGATGTGATTTTGTGGAATGTCAGGAGGCTGAATCTGGCTCAGCAACTCCTAGTCTCAGTAAGGTTTTCTTTACCCCAAGCGCAGCGCAGCAGCAACAGCAGAGACAGGGCTGCTCTCAGCTCTAATCCCTCTAAATTGAGGTGGCGAGGAGCCTCCCTCCTCTGATCTAGAGCCTTCTGTCTGACTTCTCTCTGCAGCTTTGTCCCATTCGCTTCAGGTGCACTGTCTCTTGTAATGACATCCTGGCACTACAGGATGGTCATTGGCTGCTCCCCCCCCACCTCCCACCAAAGGAGCCAGGAGAGGCCTCTGCAGAGTTTCTCAGGCCTCTCCCGTAGGTGAGCAGAGCAAATGCCCTCTCTCTGCTCCTGATCAACTGGGGCACAAAAGCATTCTGATAAGACTTGATTTCACCCAGAGAGCCAGAACATAAGCCAGACCCAAGGCTTGTCTCCACTGAGATCCACAAAATTACGTGGGGGTCTATTGTTCTTCCTCTGTGGAGGTAGCTCTGGAATTGTGGGAAGGTTTACCAGCCAATGGCCCTTGTTTGAAGTGTTGACTTATTTTATATTATAAAGCATTAGCCTCTCAGTAACATATGGGAATTTGGGCAATAAGCGAACCCTCTCTACAGTTCACTTCATACCTAACACAGAATGATTCGATGAAAGGTTTCTTATAACTCATAGTTTATACTTGGCTTTTTAGAGAATGCAGTGGGAATTCGGGTGAAAATTTATTCTGAAAAATTTTGAAAGAGAAATATTTCAGAACTTTGTTACTTCTTCCTAAACAGCGCATTCTCCATTAGAATATTTGTTGGTGCATAGCAGACACTCAATACATATGTCACATGAAAGAATGAAGGAATGACTGTCAACTTGGGATATTTTATATCCCAAGATCTAAAACATTAAACACATATTTTAATGATGCCAGTTCTCATTTGCCCCTTACTATAAATCTCTAGTTTTTACAAAAGCCAAAGGCAATCTTTCCAATCCGTGGGCTTCTGCATCTGTGTAATTCAGAACCAAAGGGGTTAATAATAAATTGGATGCATCCATAGGATTTCTGCGAAGCACAAAAAGTACAGTGCCAACAAAATCCCCTGAAGAGTAAACAAAACTTGGAACTGTTGCAAACAATAAATTGTCAATACCTTATAGAAGAAATGGATAATGAAAACTTATCATGCCTATAGTTAGTATCCTCTTTAAAAGAATTTACAGAGCCTATGAAATTAAATTCTGTGCACAGTTCTCTTAATTTGTCCTTAATTAAACAATACTCCATAAATGGTGCATTCAGTGACCAAATGTTCAGAGACAGCAAAATGGTGGGTCCCAAGCCATTAGGAATGAAATAAAGGCAGTCCCTGGAGAGTCTGCAAGAATCTGGTCTCTCTAAGTGACAACTGATGGTTTAGGAAAGATAATTAACTTTGCAATTACAAACTGCAGCTTCCACCAGTGCTGTTTTTCCCCCAGTATAATCTTTTAAATGTTGGATTATTTCCTATAATATGAAATAGTTTGCTTAGAAAGGGGAAAAGCAAACAAATGCTCCACCTTAGGCTGCTGAGTTCATCAGGAATTAAGTCCTTATTGATTAATTTAATGGGTATTGTTTTTTATTTCTAATGTTAGATCGTTATCCATTTAATGTGCAATGGCTATGCAGATTCTCAACACTAAAATTTTAGCAGTAAATTCATACAAGTAACAAAACAATATGTGGATTGTATACAAAGCCCGAAAAATAGAATTTTTATTTTTTATCAGAAAATAAATGTAAAATTCCTGTCCAGTAAATTAAGAGCTAAAACTTTTAAAGAACCCTTATTCTGCCATAGGCTTAGTAACTTCATGCCATTTTTTTTTTTCTGCTTAAGTGATTCTCTGAAAATCTCATTACTTTATTTATTATGGATTTTTAAATTACCTTAGTACCGGAATAATCCAGCTTTCCTCCTCCTCCCTCAACAAATTCAGTCTACCCTAACTCTAACTGAACAACTTTGCTTAATGTCAGCTGACACTATGCATTAGGCAAATGTTAATGGCAAGTAAGAATTGCTTTTTCTTTTCCTTTGAAAATCTGATTGCAGGAAGGACGCTTCATTGTGTCTGTGCAGACAGAAATTGTGAACTCTAAAAATATTCTGAACTAAATTTAGACCAAATATTCCCATCTTATCATCAATATTGTTCAATTCATCAGCTGACCATATCCTTCTCAGCTCTGAATGACTTTCTGATTATTTCTGTTTCCAAATGAACGTGGCTATGTATGCATATAGATATTGGTCCTACTACTCACACAAATACACCAGACAATAGTCTTTGAAAGTTGACTGGATCATGCAAATATCAAATTACCTTTTGTTTATACTGTGTGATGAATGTGAATAATAAGAAGGCATCTGAAAGATACATTGATTTTGATTTGGTCCCTCAAAAAGTCGGAGGAATTTTGTCAGACCATGTTTTGTGTCATTGGGCTTCTATATAACATGCTTAGGTCTTATCAGAAGCCCTTATGTCATTAAATAGCCTTTATATGTTCTCTAAACTTGGCCCAGATCACTCTTCTTCTCTCTCTCCCTTCTTCCCTTTCATCATTCTCTTTCTTATTCACTCATCAAATATTTATTGAAGTCTTACTACTTCTGAACCAGAATCCGTGGGTACAGTGATGTACACAACACGCTCAAGGAAGTTGTCCTTAACAGGAAGCTCAAGTTCTTTTCTTGTGGATTTCACATATATATATAGTCTCTGGGGTCTTAAGGTAAATATACAGAAATGGACTGCCTGTTTTCCCCATGGTTAGATTCTACACTAGCACAGAAAACCCAGAGAACTTTTGATATCCACAGTCTGCTTAGTAAAATTTCCATCTCTTTCTGAAAAAAGGGACAATGAGTACAAATTATGTTCTGGGCTACTTGACAAAAGCCTATTTCCCTACAAGACTGTGTTCACCTTAATCAGACTCCAAATTATGAGGATGCTCCTTCCTAATGGCTTTAACCTCTGTTCTCTCCTACTTGCATCTTGAAATTAACCCAGTTTGGGTCACTAGGATAAATTGCAGTCCTAATGGCCTCCGTGTATCCCTCTGGCTCCCTGAGGTTATCTCCCTCTTGCCTACTCTGTAATTTCTCATTCTTTTTCTCCATGTTTTCTTGAGCCACTGTTTATTTTGCAGCACACCTCAGCGTTCACTTGGGCCTTCTTTTCTAGCTCTCTTATGTGATCCCGTGCTTCAAATTCACTCTCTCACCTCTGACCTGACAAATGTCCTCATGTCTCAAGAACTATTCAGAATATGACTCCCTCTGCCTTGGGATCTTGTGATATTTTCCAGCTGAACCTGGACTCAACTGTTATGAGTTGGGAAAGGCAATGAAGGACAATGAATAAAAGGCATTCAACTTTTAACCACTAGTCTACAACTTCATTGCTTTTGGGGGAGATAGTCATAGAAATTTCCTAACTGGCCTCTCTGTATTTATTCCTCCAACAGTCAACTGTATTACCTGCAATTTCAAGATGAATATATTGACTATATTTATGGATGTGTTTTTATTATGTTGTTTACCAGCTCTAGATCTTGCTTTAAACTTTCATTACAGAGCGCCACATCCTTTGTGGCTGGGAATGTATAATATCTTCTCTCTATCAGCTACCGTAGGACCTTGGCAGAGTGCTAATTCTGCTAGACATCAATGTGCATTTTACATGGAAAACTTTCCAACAGCAAAAATGAGAACTTCAGTACTTCCCTGAGCCTTAAATATGCTAATGTACTTAAGGCATTCCAAGAGGAAGATAAAAGGGTATGGTATTTGACCGTCACAATGAACGCTCTTCAACAAAATAAAATTTTACGTGTCTAGGGCATAATTAAAAGGCTTTAATAATTTGGTTTTCATTTTTCCTTCTACTACGTTTTTGTTACTAACTTTATATGCTGGGCAAAACAAAAAGTCACTTGTAACTTTAGTGACGCAACCTATGCTTTACTAAACATCTGCTTTCCTCCTCTATTTTTACCCTTCCCAATCTAGACTCCTCCAGTTAAAATTTTACCCATAAGTAACACCCCTAAGAAGTGTTTTCTTATCTGTAAAGTCTTGGTTCATTACTTAATTGCATGTGGCTTCTCTGTATTCTCAAATGCTATAGCACCATTTTTTATGGCATATATCAAAATCTGTTAGATATTGTGGCTAACATCGACCACATTTCCATTACCAATTTTCAAGTTGCTTTTTTGTTTTGTTTTGTTTTGTTTTGTTGTTTTGAGACAGAGTCACTTTTGCCCTAGGTAGAGCACTCTGGTGTCATAGCTCACAGCAACCTGAAACTCTTGGACTCAAGAGATCTTCCCCTTACCTCAGCCTCCCAAGTCGCTAGGACTATAGGCACCAGCTACAGTGCCTGGCTAGTGTTTCTATTTTTAGTAGAGAGAGGTTATCACTCTTGCTCAGGCCAGCTTTGAACTCCTAAACTCAAGCAATCTACCCTCCTCGGCCTCCCACAGTGCTAGGATTACAGGCGTGAGCCACCGTGCCTGGCCAGTTTTCAAGGTTTTTGAAGAATACTATTGTGTATTGAGTTCTTAACATGAACTAGCTATTCTTTTAGGCGTTTTACTCATTTATCAATTCAATTATTCATCCATGTTGGGATGGCTTCAAACATCCTAGCTAGATGGCTTCAATCTAGCCAGCAATCATATTTGGTGAGTACCAAAGCACGTTCTAGAGTTAAGCATTAGAAGGGATACAGATGTAAACCAGGTACACAAAACACATTCTCTCATTGATTTACATCCTGGTGAAGAAATACAGGTCATGAACATATAAACAGAGGAATAAATAAGATGGTTGGGAGAGTGGTAAGTGATATGTATAGAACAAAACAGAATAATAACATGAAGAACCACAACATGGAAACATGGATGAGATGATTACAATACGTTAATGTGATCAGGAAATTTTATATATGCTAGCAAAATAAATTTCCAGATGAAGGAAAATGAAGTTCCATATGTTGACCAAGTCCATTTAGATCAAAAGGACTAGAGCAGGGATCATGTATAAGATTGTTCACGGGCATTGCAAAACTCCAAAGAACAGCATTTGTATCCTTTATCCTCATTGATGTGAATGGTGCCTCTTATAGTCAGGTTTTTAGAGAGAATCAGAATCACTAATAGACATGTGGAATAGGAACTTATAATAGAAATTATGCCTTAAATAATCTGTGGGAAGCCTGTCTCTTTGGTGAGAGATGGAAGTCACTGCAGGCAATAGTAAACTAAGAAAAGATTACTTGGAGTAGGAGAAAGCAGGGACAAATTAGACTCCCAGGAATAGAATGGATACCACAAGGGCAAAATAGATCTCACAAGGTTAAATTAGATCCCAAATCTATGTCTCATCAGCTCCAACCTGAACGAAGCAGGCAATGTGAAGAAAGACCTGGTGCCTTTTCTCACATGGTTGTATAAGAGAAGCGGAAGAAGATCCAGTGGGAAGTGGAGCTGCAGCCCGGCTTCTGCCTATTCCTATAAGGTGAGCCACAAGGTCAGTGACAACACATACAAGCTGCATCATGCATCTTGCCCAGAGTAATGGCTGCTGCTTCAAATATTGTAGCAGCATTATGCTACTGACTCTCTCATGACTGACTCCAACCAGCATTATACAAGGAACGGAAATCTTGGCAACATGGTTCTAGCTTACCTGAAATGACACAGTGACCCTAAATCGTGCAATACCACCCTACACAACCATGCATGGCATCCCTGCAGCAGAGGTGGGCTTTCACCTAGACTTTGGGACTCACAGAGTTGCATGCTTCTGACTACACGGTATTGCGTTTTTCATGTGAAGTGCGCCTCACGTTTGTATATCTCACAATACCTATGGCAGAAAGTAAGCACTTAATAAGTATTTCTTAAATAAGTTAATTATCATGTTATTGCCTGCCCTGAAAGTGACTCTAGAGAATAAAATTTTTAGATTCTCCCAAGTGTCTAGACTCTATCAAAATATATAGGTGAAAAAAATTATCACTTTGACCAGAGAAAAATAGTCATAAGCATTTGTGTTCTGGCATTACCGAACCAGCATCATCTGTGGACAGAAGACTGAGCATCACCTAGGGATCTGTTAGAATGAAAATATTTCAGGTACACTAAGTCAGAAATTCTGGGAGTAGGGCCCAGAAACCTGCATTTGAACAAGCCCATCAGGTAATGCTGACAGATGCACCTTGGTGAGTAAGAGGAATGGTCTAAGGAACCCCCAAGTGGCAACTGTGGTCAATACAGAATAGCTGAGCACAAATGGAAATGGCAGCAATCAGCTATTAGGAGCAAGTTCATGGTGAAGTTTCAGATAAGAAACAGAGTCATTCGGCATCTATGCAGAATACTCCTGCAGTAATTTATGGCAACTCCTTGTCCATACAACCTAATGGTCAGTAGATTGCTGATTGCTTGTTACTTGGGCAAGCTCTGGGTAACTAATGAGTTACATCCTAGGTTCCTGCCCTTTTAATCATACAATTTGATGTAAATGGCAACACAACGGCAGTGCCTTCCCTAGCTTATGTGTGTTTGTGCCTCTCCTGAGGAACTTCCTTGTGCACCCAAAGGACAGTCAGTACCTATAGGATCAATCCTTTTTTTTTTTTTTTTTGAGACAGAGCCTCAAGCTGTCACCCTGGGTAGAGTGCCATGGCATCACAGCTCACAGCAACCTCCAACTCCTGGGCTCAAGCAAATCTCCTGCCTCAGCCTCCCAAGTAGCTGGGACCACAGGCGCCCGCCACAATGCCTGGCTATTGTTTGGTTGCAGCCATCATTGTTGTTTGGCAGGCCCGGGCTGGATTTGAACCCACCACCTTAGGTGTATGTGGCCTGCGCCTTAGCCACTTCAGCCACAGGCACTGAGCCTATAGAACCAACCCTTAAAAGCCCTGGTGATAGCTTGACTCTGGTTAGAGCTAGCATTCTCCACTGCCTTACTGCCATCTGCTCACAGCTGCTTCTCAACCCAGTCTTAATCACACTAGCTTCAGACTTCTGCTTCATTCCTTCTCACAGCCCCACACCTTCTCTCTCCAACTATGACATTATGGTAGGATAATATTTTGAAATGCTAATCACCATAGAGGTTTTTTCATGCCCTTCATTTCCTTTTTGCTCCTCCATCCCTATGCTGAAAGTTGAAGCCCTAATTCTCTGGGGCTTTTCTGTTCCACCATCCTAAGACTTTATTTAGCCGATATGTCAAAGAGCTGAAGAATGGAAGAATGAGGACTAAGTTAAAATGAATGAGGACTTAGTAAAAAACACAAGAAAAGAAAACATTTCCCATTGACTGAGAGTTAGAGGGAAGAGAGATGGAAGACTGGGATAGAACTTTCATGCAGCCCTGATGGTGAATAAGCATTTCAAAAAGAAAACAGTTTGGCTCGGCACCCATAGCTCAGTGGTTAGGGTGCTAGCTATATGCTAGCTAGGGCTGGTGGGTTCGAACCCTGCCTGGGCCTGCTAAAACAAAAAAATAGTCAGGTGTTATGGAGGATGCCTGTAATCCCAGCTACTTGGGAGGCTGAGGCAAGAGAATCACCTCAGCCCAAGAATTTGAGGTTGTTGTGAGCTATGATGCTGGCACTCTACCGAGGGTGACATAGTGAGACTCTGTCTCGAAAAAACAAATAAAGAAGGATTTTAGTGAAAAGGAAATGGTTAATTTATTATGTCTAGGCCTGTGGAAACAGGGGAAAGCTCACGGGAAGATTTTAGGGCACAAACCTGAAATGGAAAGAGAAGAGAGCTTGTAGGACAGTGGAGGCCTCAGCAGTCACTCTGTAGACAAATGGCGCACACCATAGCACCGTCTCCAAACACCTTGGAGCTCCAGAAGTACAACATGGAAAGTGGCTCAGGTTATGTTTCTCTCTAGACCTTTGGAATGAATTTATTTTTAGTACAGAAAGCTGTATTGCTTTCACATGTAAGTGTGTGAACCGAAGTTAATATTTCCTAGGACTATACCTTTTTTTTCTCACTAAGATTATGTCTTCTCAATTACTTTATTTTGATAAACAATGTGCTATATAGGCTACATCCATTATCCTGAAATGAGCTTAACATTGCTAGACTGGCTGATCTTAGAGGTCAATTGGCAGAAACAGGGGAGAAAAAGATGAGAGGCAAATTAGTCAGATATCAGATTTATTTGTAACTGGTGTATGAATTCTGACTTGGAAGGGTTGGATGTCATTGTCACTAAGGATGCTCCTGTTGTAGTCTAACTTGATGGTTAACTCCTCTAACCCTTGTGGGGGAGCCAGAATAACAAATACTATCACATGTGCGAACTGCAATCAAGTATGTTATTTTCAATATTTCATTGAGTGTACTGGCAAGATAGAGGAGAGGGTGATGAAATTTAGGTTTGGGGGGATGTAGGAATCTGGGTCCCAATAAAAGCAGATGGGTCATTTAAAATGGAATAATTCCAGGAGGAATTATTTCTTACAAAATATGGATGTATGGATGTAAAGGAACACAGGGCAAAGAACCCTTATCCCAGGCTTATGAAAAGCTGAGCTCTCTTCCCGGCCCCCAACCAGAGTGGAGAGAAGGGCCTGGAGGGAGCCCTGAAGGGAAACAAGAGGCTGCACTTGAGAGACAAAGCCAGAGATCCCCAGATCTTACCCCCTACCCCTTTCCTTCCAGGCTCCTCCTAGGAGTCCCCATATGCTGAACCCATCCTGAAGCCAGAGGACCTGGAAGCTGCGTTTTACAGTTTCTGAAGTCAGCTTTTTAAGGCAGAAGTCAGGGTAGAACAAAGCAGGGTGTAGTTTAATTTAGAGGGACAAACAGAGGGTAAGTGGGACAGAAGTGGTATCTCAGAGCAGGCAATGCCGGCAGTCCGAAGGCACTTGACGAAAGGAGTGATCAGGCTGACTGCCCAAGCTGACTTTCTCTGGGTCAAATCCTGTCATTTCTGGAGCACATTTCCACTTATTAGAATATGATGGGGTATGCTAGAACAGTTTCATCCAGAGACAATGGTTTTCTTAAGATAGTTCATATATTGGTATCTTGTCACATGTTGCTATGGGTTGAATTGTGTCCCTCACAAAGGTATGGAAGTCCTAATACTCTGTACCTGGGAATTTAACTTTATTCATAAATAGGGTCTTTGCAGATGATCAAGTTAAGATGCAGAGGGCTGAGTCCTGATCCAGGAGGGCCTAGAGGCAGACACACACACAGGGGTAACACCAGATGAAGACAAAGGCAGCCATCTGGGTGATAGATCTGTAGGCAAAGGAAAGGCAAAGATTTCCAGCTAACTACCAGAAGGGAGGCCAGGACCATGGGAGCGATTCTCCCTCACAGCCTCAGAAGGAACCAGTCCTGCTGACCTCTACGTCTTGACTCCTGGCCTCCAGAACTGTGAGACAATAAATTCCTTCTGTTGAAGTCGCGCAGTCTGTGGTATTTTGTTTTGACAGCACCAGCAAACTAATGTGCCTGTCATTAACAGACCCTGTATAATTCTTTTTCTCTGGCACAAATCCCATATCTCCACAATGGGAAAACTGCTCATACTTATACAAAACAATGTAAATGATCAGCTCACATGTCATATTTAACAAGATTATGTCCCCAGCAGAGGTCAATTTACCATGAAATCAATGAAACTTAAGCGTTGATATTCCTCAGTTATATGAACCCCTTCTAAGGCCCAGTATCTAATTTTGTATACTGAATTTGACCTCCTTCCAAAAGTGGATACCCCAAGTTATTTAAGGTTTGGACTCCACAAAATCTCCACCCATACCTTTATCTTAATTTTTGTTGTTATAACCTCCAGTCCTTGCTGGCAGTTCAACACAGTTATATATATCTTTATATCCTAATTCATTTCTAACACGCTTTAAAATTCCTTGTTCTTATAAGCTACAACCATTAAACATAAATTCAAAGGAAAGAATAACAAACAAAAAGAACAAACAACTTTGAGAGCCCTTGAACATAGAGTGTTCTAGGCCCAGTGGGATTCCAAAATGAGGACAAGAAGGCTTCTCTAGTCCGCACCAAATGGTGGTTTTAATTTTTAATTTTTTTTTTTTTTTTTTTTTTTTTTTTTTTTGCCTAAGGGTTCCTGTTGCAGGTGAATTACCTCAGGGAGAAAGCCCATTTCTGATACCCCTAATCTCCCACTATTTTTTCCAGGTTGTGAAACCTCAATTGCTTTGGAGAGAAGATGGATTAAAATTGAAATTACATTCATTAGCATATCTAAATGGAAGCATCCTGCCTTACAGTATGTACTCATTAAGAGTGAGCATACCCAACATTCCAGAATTTGCCTCATTAATTAGATGGTGGAATCGTACACAGCCTCGATATTTCTACACAGGATGGCAGCAGCCAGGGGTTTATGACCTGACCTGGCTGTGACTCTAGGGGTTTCCTGTATCTGTAATTTATATACCCCCTTCCACAATGTGGGCCCTACTCCCATCTGTCATTAAAGTAACCATCTTCAGTTGTCACAAGTATGTACTCAAACTTAAATTCTATTTTAGAGGAAGAAGAACAGATCTCGCTCAAGTAACTCCACCTGGAGTTAAGCAAGATGGCTGAGGAACTGCTGAGACCCCCCTCAGAAAAAGAAAAACCCATTTATTGTTTTCTTTTGCTCCGGACAGCAGCATCTTGGCACTTTTTCCAAGCCAGGCTGACTAAGGGGATGTTGTAGAGTTCATGGACACTGCTTGATATCTGGCTTCGCGAACAGTGTGCATGACCTCTCCCCAGTGTCATGGTGGGATTCCTCAATCCCTCCGTATGTAGGGATGGCACTTTTTGAGAAACACTCGAGGCCCCTCTTCAATCTTTTGTTCCTAGCCCAAAGAAGGGGAGTTCTTAGAGCAGTGGATTGTTATGTGTGATTCTTTCTTTTGAACCCACTTTTCTGTACAGGGTTCCCATTCTGTCTGTCCTCTGCCATGCAATCAGCACTCCTTGCTTATAGAGGCCTAGTGTTTCCAATTATACCTATTTCTAGGCGTCTGAGTCTGTTTCAGATCATCCTCCAAAGTGGGCTGCCAGCAATTTCTTCTCTTCCTGTAGGTATTTGCCTATTCTCTCATCAGGAGGTGGGATTTATTTCCCCATCCCTTAAATCGGGCTTGCTTTCTGATGTATGTATACTGATGAAGTACCATCAGTGCTTCAGTGAAATGGTGGCTTATGAGTTCAGACCTAGTCCTTCAAAGGGCCCAGAAGCTTCCATTTTTCTCCTTTGGAATCCAGTTGGTGGGTTGTATGGATCCCCAGGCTGACCTGCCAGAGAGAAAGGGATGTGAAGCAGAAGCACCACATGCAGTGAAGGGGCTCTCTGGAGGACAACCAAAGGCCCAGGCCAGCTCCCAGCAGTATGGCTTCCGACCTGTGAGGCAGCCCTTTTGGGCCATCCAGCCTCACCTGCCTAAGTGCAGCCAACACAAGTGGCATGGAGCAGAAGAACTGTCCAGGCAACCCACAGAATTATCAGAAGAAATAACACTCTACATTTTGGGATTTGTTACATAGCGATAGATAACATTTTTTTCTCTCTTTTTTTTTTGGAAATTTGTGTAATTTTAGAGGTGAAGAATCAGCAAGCCAATTTGGGCACACATTTAAATCATATTCTCCAAATAGCTTTATGAGTAATTAAGATGATATTTTAATCTCCATTTTTCTACTCCTGGGTCTGCTTATCCTTAGAGTCAGAACTCCGGGGAGGATAAAAAAAGTAGTATATATTGACTGGCTATGACTCCCCAACTGGAAAATCCCTTTCTAATCTATGTAAAAACCTGTGTGTCTTCTAAGAGTCTGCTCAAATGTCACCTCAGGGAGCTCTTACTTGATTCAGATCCCTCCCCTCTGTTTGCCCAGAGCACGATTCCTCAGGGCACACATTTGCACGTTGGGTCTCACACTACTCCTTATTCTTGAAGCCAGGAAACGTTTTACTTATGTCGACCCTCACAGACAAGCCTGATGCAAAGTTATGTTTAGTAAATGCATCTTAAGAAACTTTATCTGGACGCCTCAGTAAACACAGTGGTATGAAGCTGCTTCTTTCCCCCAATCTTTATTTTTCTAAAAAGTTTATTATTACTTTTTTAATTTCAGTGTTTTGGCCTACAGTTTGGTGATGTGAAACAAATACAAGGTTTTGACCAAAATGGAGTAGGGTTTCCAATGAATCATTGGTAGTTTTTGCTTATGAGGCTTAGGGCAACTACTTACCATTTCTGAGCGTTAATCTCCTCATTGTAAAATAGAAATAATTTCTGATAGACTTCCAGTAACGAACTTTCTAACTATTTAATTGAGATGGAATTCATATGCCATACAATTTACCCATAGAAGTATACAATCACTACAATCTAATTTTGAAGTCGTCCTATTAACCCCGATACCCATTAGCAGTCACCCCTCATTTCCCCATTCTTCATAACCCTAGGAAATCACTAATCTACTTTCTGTCTATAGAGTTATCCATTCTGGACATTTTATAAAAATAAGATCATATGTATGTGATCTTTTGTGGCCATATTTTTTCACTTAACATAATAACCTCAAGATTCATCATGTTGTAACATGTATTAGTCCTTCATTTCTTCTTATTGCTGAATGTTAGTAATATACCACTTTTTTTGTTCATTTATAAGTTGATGGACTTTTAGGTTGTTTCTACTTTCTGGCTGTTATAAATAACAATTCTGTGAGCACTTGCATGCAAGTTTTTGCATGTACATGCTTCCATTTCTTTTAAGTATACACTGAGGAGTGGAAATGCAATGTAGAGTGTTCTAATTTCTCCATATCCTCATCAACACTTGTTACTGTCTACCTTTTTTATTTGGTCATCCTAGTGGGTGTAAAGTAGCACAGGCATATCTCCAAGATATTATAGGTGAGGTTCCAGACCACTGCAATTAAGTGAGTCACACAATATTTTTGTTTCCCAGTGCATATAAAAGTTATGTTTATGCTGTCCTATAGTCTATGAAGTGTGCAATAGCATTGTGTCTAATCTTTTCACTTGAACACTTAGAGGCCATTGTAGGTATATTAATTGGCCTAATTTCAATATTGTTGTGTCTCAGGGAATAGGGAGGCCTGAGGACAAGCAAAGAGATGGGGAATGGCATGTCAGGGGAGCAGTCGGAACACACACAACACTTTTAATTTTGCCATCTTATATGGGTACAGTTCATGGAGCCCTGAAAGAATTATAATAGAACATAGTAACATCAAAAATGACTAATCATAAATCACTGTAACAGATAAAACAATAATGAAGATGTTTTTAATATTGGAAGAATTACCAAAATGTGACACAGAGATATGAAGTGAGCAGGTGCTGATGGGAAAATGGCAGTGATAGACTTTCAGGATAAAGTGTTGACACCAACCTATTGTATTTTGTAACAAATATATACTCTAATGCTGTGAAACTCTATAAAGCAAAGCATGATAAAACAAGAAAGGTATACCTGTATCTCGATGTGGTTTTCATTTGTATTTCTCTAATGAGTAACTATGCTGAGTAGCTTTTCATGTGCTTATTTATGACAGATTATTTTTCTTTTTGAGATGTAATCTCACTCTGTTGCCCAGGCTAGAGAGCCATAGCATCATCATAGCTCACAGCAACCTCAAACTCTTGGGCTGGAATGATCCTCCTGCCTCAGCCTCCAGAGCACTTGAGACTACAGGAACCTGCTGAAATGGCCAGCTAGTTTTTCTATTTTTAGTCGAGATGAGGTTGAGCCTGAGTCTTCCTCAGGCTGGTCTCAAACTCCTGAGCTCAAGAATTCCACCTGACTTGGCCTTTCAGAGTGCCAGGAAATCACAGATATTTTTTGTAGAAGTGTCTATTTATATCTGTTGTGCATTTTATAAATTAAATTATTTCTCTTTTTGTTGTTGCATTATAATATTCTTTAAATAATTCTAGATACAATTCTCTTATTAGATATATGGTTCACAAACATTTCCTCTCATTCTGTAAAGTATTTTTGCACTTTCTTGAAGGTACCTTTTGAAAAACAAAAGTTTTCCCTTCTCCCTCCCCCCTCCGCATGTTCTTAGGCTATTTGGTTATAGCTTTCATGGAGGGAGGGGGTTTGGAGAGATCACTTCTGAGGTTTTTCTTATAGGGGTACAGGTGAATCTTTCTAAGAGTAGAATGTGAACGTTTTAAAGCAATAACTGAGAAAATGACATGAAGGCTGTGTTGACCAGTTTGATGGAAGTATTTCAGAATGCATGTGAAAACCCCACACTGCACCCCAGAAGTGCATTAATGTACATAGTTAACATTCAAT